>JAEANM010017725.1:0-12865 GCA_017656035.1 Myanophis thanlyinensis | reverse complement strand
ACTAATTTTTTAAAAACCAGCGAATTTAATGATTTTATATTGGTTTTTAAATTTTGTTATGTATTGTGTCTTTTTATCTGCTGTGAACCGCCCCGAGTCCTTAGGGAGATGGGGCGGTATATATATAAATAAATAAATAAATAAATAAATTCGCTCATTATTGTGAAGATTTGCTTATCTGAGTTTGTGTCCTACAGAGATTCCTTGCCAAATATTTTGACTGGCAACTTCCCAAGGTCTGTTAAGGTCTGTTTTTGCAATAAAGGTTTAATGCCGGGACATTTCTGGATGTGAATGAGAAGAATTCACAGTAACCAAATAAAAAGGGTTTTTTGTTTTGTTTTTTCCGGGACCAAAAGTCTGTTTTGTGATTCTGTTAAGCCTGGGTCAGAACTGAATTGACTCAGAAGATTATAAAAGGAAGGAAAGTTAAAAATATTTTACGTTTCAGGCTTGCAGGATTCTGCTAGTCTAGCCTACGTCAATAATTTATAGTTCTAGTCTTCCTATGGAGTCAGTTACTTGATCTGGTCTTTCTCTCTCATAAGGTGATCGAGTAGAGCAAGTAAGTATTAAAAAAAATCATAGAAATCTACGCCTTCTATTCTTATAAGTATATAAAACCATATGTATGGAGGTAGGGTCCCATGTTACGACCACCATGGGCACACCCACCCACCACCACCCCGCCCTCTGAGGTCAATCACAACCCTGATGCAGCTGTCAATGAAATTGAGTTTGACACCTTGGTAGAAAGCAGAAAATAAAGATATCACTTCATGTTTGTGCAAACTTCTTTTCTTTTTTAAGAATATTATAATCTATTTCTCCTAATGCTCTGAATAAACCCAACACTTTCCATTTACCTGTTTCAGATTATTGCAAGGCTAAATCCGCAAAGGAATTGTTCTCATGCAAGAATGATGGGTTGTGGAACTGCTATTGTTTTTTGAAGAACAAAGATTTATAATTGTAGGGAAAAGATCAAATAAACAGCAGAATTTCAGCCTTAATGATTGCACCTGTTTTTCCCCTGCTTTTTATATATATATAAAAAATAGAAACTGATAGCCCACGTAATGATTCATCCTTTTCTCAAATTTATTAAGACTCATTGCTAAGTAACTATGACTTTGGGTTTCACAGCATTAAACATCTTGGTTTATAGACTGAAATATAGAATCTTTTTTTTTTTTAAATAAATATTTTACCAGGAAGGTTTGGTTAATTTTAATTCTGTGAGGTATTCTATGGTTTACGCACATCTACACATTGTATGAAAATTCATTTTCTCTGCTTCAGGAAAACACTTTCATACTTAGCATACAAAATGACTCTAGCTCAGCTTCAGGTCTTTGAAAGAAAAATGGTTTAAACATTTTGGCAAGAGTCCGGTACGAAACATGTCACTGTTCTGTTTTTATAGTTAATGCAATTACACATTGCTATTGTTAATTGGCTATGTAAGACAACCTGAATAAGACTAAGCAAGCCTTATTTTGTATTCATTTTATGTGCATTGCAGAGAGGAACAAAAATGGGGAGGAACATAATTGAGACGGTATTAGTCTGGAACAAAATCTTCAAATGTTGAAAATTATGGAACAGGTCAATATTACTTCTAAATTGAAAACTATTCAATTTCTCCTCTCTTTCTTTCTGTTCTTTTTTTTTTTTCAATTACATTTTCAACAGGAAATTACGGAACGGGTCAATATTAGTTCTACGTTGGAAATATTCCATTTCTCCCTCTCTCTCTCTGTCTCTCTCTTTCTCTCTTCATTTTTCAATTACATTTTCAACAGCGGAAGAAACATTTCACATTTCTTACATTCTCCTTGATATCTGAAATGGAGTCCCATTTTAACATATGAAAAAATATAGAGTAGTAATAAAACTGTTCTACACCTCAGTATTTTGAAAGAACGTTCAACTTAATTTTCAAACGATGAGTTAGGTTAGGAACACATGCAGTCCTTCAATTTTTATTTTTTGCCTATTTCATGGATGTATGGGCAATTCAAAAGGTGAGAGTTGACCATTTCTGTTAAACCAACATATTACTCAAATCCCCCCTCCCTTTCTTTTCCCAATAAGCCCATACACATTTAATTTCCTGGATACATTCCAGGTTCAGCATGTCACAGCTTTTCAAAGATCGACACATGCTGTGTTTTAAGCTAGAATTTAGCAATCTATGAACATCATTAAACTTTAACTTCCACTCAAAAGCTTAGTTTAGCCTAGCAATAATTCCTCACTTTAAGGATGATTACATTTACTTTTGGTGTCTTCTCTGCCCTTCAAACCCATCAACACAGCTGGTGACCTTGTCCCATTCTACTCAGAGTTGTCCATTGTGTAATCTACATGGACCCAGGCACATAATGAGGGTGGGGGAAACAACAAGGGGACAGAAAATAAATTGTAGCATAGGAACAGAATTGCCATGAGAAATGGGATATTGAAAAAGATTAAGAAAATTGAACATTTCCCAGTCTCCCCAGACGTTGATGGCCATCAACTGAGAACGTACCCCAATTTAAAAGAAAGAATATATAGCCTGTTAAAATATAACAGCAGATGAAGCAAACTTCTTATAGAAATTGGAATTTTAAGCTTACAATTCCTTCATCAGCCATAATACACTCTACCGGCAATGTGTGAATTTTCTCCACTATACTGTTTATAACCATATAAAAATATTCATTAAAAGGTACTGTATTGTATTCCACAATGTGAACCAAACAGAAATTGTTCTGTGGTTAAACAGAATTCAACCTAAATCAGTACCCTTTTATTGTCCTTCCTGACAATTAAAAAAAAATGTAAGAATTTTTTTATGTACTGTGTTTTTATTTTTATTTTTTTAAATATTATTATATTGATATCTTCAAATGTATTCCCATTTAATCACACAAGGCTATAGCCATCTAATTCCACATAGTGCTACGCTACATTAGCTTGAAAATATATTAAAATCAACCAATGATCTTTGTGATTGAATGAGGATTTTGTTGGGAAATTGCCAGTCTTCAGAAAGCTATGCTTGTGGTTTTCTTGGTAAAATGCAGAATGTTTTCTTTTGACCTTTTGTAAAGGATGCAGTTGTCAGATGCAAGCAACCATAACCACTCGTAACTCTCTAAAGTAACTTTAGAGTTCTCTATTTAAGTTACAACAATCTTTCTAAACTGCTTATCTTTCCCTGGTAAGCAGGGAAATGATCAGATAAAGTTTCACAGATCTCAGAGGAGATTAAGGTTATGACTTATGACTTTCAAGGATTCTAAGCTAAGTCCATTCTTAACACCAACCCTTCTAACTTTGCTAGCAGCATCTCAACACAGCTGTCATTAAAGCAGTCACATTGTTTCCACATCTTCCTGTATCACTGCTACCCTATTTGCTTGAGATGAGCAACTAGAATAATTTTCCTACCTGATGTGAGTATTTGGAGTATATACCACAAGCAGTATAGCTGTACTTGATGTGGTGGGATAGCATTGGGTGAAGTAATAATGTGTTCTCTCTGAAAATAAGGTCGGATCTTATATTAATTTTGCTCCAAAAGACACCTTAGAGTTAGGTCTTATTTTTGGGAAATGTGATACTAAATGTGTCTGTGTGGCAGACAATCTTAACTGGGTCTTATTTTTGGGATAGGGCTTATATTATGAGCATTTTGAAAAATCATGTTAGGGATGACCCAATCATCTGTTGGGTCTTATTTTCAGGGAAACATATCATTAGTTAATAATCATCTTATGTATATTTATCAAAAAAATAGTTTTAAAATGACCTAAGATAAGTAATTGCATAAATCTAATCAGATTATGTTATACAATAACAATAACGGTACCCTTTATAGAATGCATATAGTTATCTGAGTATTTTTAAATTAATTAACACTACCTTAAATATGAAACAAACTGGACTTAGCTGTAAGCCTAACCCCAAGATACTATCTAATCAAGTCAAAAGAATTACTTACCTGTTAGTTTTAAAGAGTTTATGATCATACAATTAGGGGCTAAAAATGCAACAAGTTTCAAGTCCAATTAACACCTAATTCCTATTAGGCCTCATATGTTGCTGTACAGAATTTGGCTACAGAAGACAAACCAATAATGAATGGGTCCAGCCTTCTTATGAGTAATTAACGAATGAGCGAACTGCAAATATCTATATCATGCATATAATGGAGAGGAACATATTCCTGTTCAAAAGGTTTTTCTAATCCATCTTTGGCCTTTGACGAGGATGATACAGAACCTCTTCCAGGTCAGATGATTCTTATCCAGACAAAATTTTGCCACATTTTATTATTTCATTCTTTTTCATTGTGTATTTTTTAATTGTTTTTAGATTACTTTTGTAAACTGCCCAGACTTGTTAGGAGTTGGATGTTGTACAAACCAAATAAATAAATAGAGATTAAATATGATATAAGTATGTATGAAAAGGGAATGAGGTGGCTCAGTGGCTAAGACACTGAGCTTGTCAATCAGAAAGGTCGGCAGTTCACTGGTTCGAATCCCTAGCATTGCATAATGGAGTGAGCTCCCATTACTTGCCCCAGCTTCTGCCAACCTAACAGTCTGAAAGCATGTAAAAATGCAAGTAGAAAAATAGGGACCACCTCTGCGGGAAGAGTAACAGTATTCTGTGCACATTTGGGGTTTAGTCATGCTGGCCACATGACCACAGAATCGTTATTGGACAGCACTGGCTCTTTGGCTTAGAAACGGAGATGAGCACTGCCTCCTAAAGTCAGGAATGACTAACACGTATGTGCGAGGAGAATTTTTGCTTTTATCTTTAAGTACTGTATGTATGAGAAGATTTTGGAATTACAAAAAAAAAAAAAAAAATATGGTCTCACACTGTATAGTTGCTCTACTTTTTACTTTAACTTTTCATCTTTTTAAAAAAACAACACTTCAAGACTACAAATATGGATAGCTGGAGAATAAAATAACCCAAGCAAAATGCAATCAAAAGACATCTACAAAGAGAATTAGACTATAGGAAAGCAATAGAGAAATGTATCACAAAATGGAAACAAAACCAAGGCAGAATAAGGAAAGCTATTTTTAATAGATGGTATTTCTTTCCATAAGGGTGGATGTGATTTCCAGTAGAAGCAACAACAACCTACGTGATGTCGGATTAATTATTAGGCTGAGTTCATTTGCCTTCTCTCTCAACTAAGAAAATACCAGCAGGGGAAATCATGGGGAACTTCTTCAAACGATTAAAGCTAATTGATCAAGTTCTCTAAGCATCAATTGGATATATGTAGAGAAGGGAAATAAAATTGCTCTATTTCCAAAGATATGTTTCTCAGCTTCATACTAAAATATTTCCATCATCATTTCATCCTCTTCCTTTTCCTTTTCCTCTTCCTCTCCTCCTCCTCCTCCTCCTTCTCCCACTCCTCCTCTTCCTCCTTCTGACAGACTTCCAGGTAACATTAATGACCCACTAAAAGAATGCAAATGTCCAGATATCTGCAAGGAGTATAAATTCTTCCATTCCCCAAGCTCCAGTGAGAGCTGAAGAAGCTTCTTGGCTGAGAAGCGAAATGTTTTCAAAGAAAAACCAGAAAGTCCAGTTGCCTCTTTAAAAAAAAAGCACCTTTGAGACAGCCATGACCTGGATGACTTGAGAATCTCCATAGACAACCTGGAATTAAGCAGAAACTTCCTAATGGTTAGAACAATGAACTTGCCTTCAGAAGTTGTGGGTGCTTCATCCCTGAAGGTTTATATAAGATGAGACTGGATAGCCACTTGTCTGAAATGGCATAGAGCTGTGGTGGCGAACCTATGGAACACATGCTGGAAGAGCACACAAAACCATCCTGTGAAAAATGTGCAGCACTACTGGTTCCTCATCCCATTCTCATGCAGCAATGTGTGCCATCCAGCTCATTTTCATGCATGTGGGAGTGGTGAAACCCAGAAGTGCAGTGTCCCAGTGAGCACATGTGCTCCGAGAACTGGCTGTCTGGCAGATGGTGTGCACATGCACACCAATCAGATGTTTGTCACGCACCAGGAACCTGGAAGCCCTCCTGGCTGGCTCTCAGAGCATGTGTGCACTGGGATGCTGCATTTGTGGATTTTGCTGCACTGATGTGCACGAAAGACAGCTGGCCAGTGTGCATCACTGCACGAGAATGGGACAAGGAGCCAGTGGTGCTGCATGTTTTTCCTGGGATGGTTTTGCATGCCCTTCCAGCACACAGTGATGTAAAAGGTTCTCCATCACTGGTATAGAATCTCCTGCTTGAGTAGATGGTTGAGTTAGCAGGGGTCCCCAACCTTTTGGATCTCAGGGACCACTAAATTCATAATTTTAAATCCCGTGGACCACTAATATGATCTGCCTAATGACTGACCCCTGATTTAGTGCAATATAAAAAATACAAATAATTTTTCTGTGGATCACCAAATTTTTTTCGCAGACCACCAGTGGTCCATGGACCACTGGCTGGTGACCACTGGGCTAGAGGACCTCTTTGGGACTCAGAGTTGAATTTCAGGAGTAGCTGCAGTTTCTTCAGTGTCAGACCCACATACACTAGTCTAGCATGTTAGAGTAATCCAGCCAGCAGTAGACTAAGGCATGAATTACTATGAGAAGGACATCAGGTCTGAGAAGAAGTACAACTGATGCACCACTGATGCACCAAATGAAGAAACATAACCATCTTTTGCAAACATCTATGTGATGGAACACTTGCAGAAAATACAGCACTTGTCCCTCTCTTCTTTGTCTGTGATGCTCTGACATAATTGAATGCATTAAGGTCCCTTTGATTGAACAGTTTAACGAAATCTGTCTATGGTTTTAAAAAAAATGGAAGCAAAGATTGAGGCAATGCAAGTCTCCATTTTTAATTGGTTCTTTGTATGGAGATTTTGTGAAAAAGGCCTTCACAGTTTAGCAAATTCTTTAAACCCACACAGACGCACACAAAATCTCTGAATTCCCCACCACACTTCCATTGGGCTACATGTAGTTTGTAAGAAAACGACAATCGTTTTATGGCTGGTCCCTAGAAATTGCTCTTTCAAAATTGGGATGGATTTTTTTTTTGTTTGTCATTTGTAGCCACAATAACTGCTCAGTTTTAATTTGTGACAATTGTGTCTTCCCCTGAGTGCTTCCTACGAAGTTAAGCACTTAAAAATAATATGTACAGTGAGTAATATTTCAGAAAGGCAGGCATAGGGCTTAAAGAGTTACTCCAGCTGAAGAAAAAGATGGGATTTTAAACAATTTTAAAACAATTTCCTTATCTTTCAATAACTGGTAATCTTATCCATGTACTTCAAACACGCTGTGACTGGAAGTGAAAGGAAAGATCTCATAAACTTATTAAGCAGCTGGAAGCCTCTCACTTTCTTCTCTTCCTCGCCTTTACTGCAAAAGAAAAGTTGAGGGAAAGTATCAGCAAAGTTACACATTTCCAATCTGAATTTGAACTTCAAAGAAAAATCTGATCTAATCTGGACAAGGTTGGAAGGCACACCTCCTTTCTTTTAGGAATATGAGAGAGAGAGAGAGAGAGAGAGAGAGAGTATCATGTCAGCACAAAGTAAGTGAAGGCAGCTCTGACTCATCCATTCACCCAGTTCATGCCTTGCCTCTGATCCTGTTCTCTCCTTCCCCCAGGGTGTGTCACACTAGTCACATTCCCCAACAAAACAATTTTACGGGTCATAGAAGTCACTCCTTCCAGCCGTTGCTAATTTCTGTAGAGATGGCCTTGACTTCGGGCAGCTAGGATGTGTTTTGTTTTGAAAGGAGGTGTGAATTTCTCGGTGCAGTTGTGAAGTGCGATTTCCCATCCCCCTGGCCATGGCAACTCAGGAACAGGTCAGGAAAGCTTTGTGAGTTGACACTCTGCTCTGCTCTATACTCTATTCTACTCTACTTTACACTCTACTTTACTCTACACTCTACTCTAGACTCTAGACCAGACATGGGTAAACTACGGCCCGCGGGACACACCCGGCCCATTGGGCTTTTTAATCCAGCCCGCCGAACTAGTTCTGGCACAGTTCCACCCTCAGTGATTGGCACGTCGCGTCATCTGATGCTGGGTGAGCGACCTACGTAAGGCTGGGGCTGTCAGGCCTACGGGCACAGGACGATGACACAGAGCGGCTGCTGTCCCTGCTCCACGCCCTTCTGCACCTGCCGGGCCCCTCACCCACCAAAGAGGCCACCGAGCCATCCAGGGTGGGCCGTGGGGAGCCATCCGGCGAAGCAGGACAGGCCGCTGACGCCCATGTGTCTTTGCAGGTGTGGCATGCAGCAGCCATGGAGAAGAAGGTAAGAGGGCAGCGGGCAGGAGTGGGGGGGCGGCAACGCACAAGACGAGCACGCACTCAATCGCGGGATTTAGTTGGCGAAGTGGCGCGCATGCTCGTCTTGCCGGAGCTGCTTTTCCCCATCAGCAGCATCTGGGCGGTGGGAGAATAGCCAGCATTGCCACTGTGGAGCCGCACCCGCCTGCCACTCCCCCCCGCTCCTGCCCGCCGCCCTCTTACCTTCTTCTCCATGGCTGCTGCATGCCACGCCTGCAAAGACACGCGGGGGAGGGGGGCTGTGGGAGGAGGAGTAAGGGGCGGGCTGCGGGAGGTGGAGTAATGGGGGGGCTGCGGGAGGGGGAGCCTGTCATTGTGGCCCGCGAGTCAAAATGTTTGCCCACACCTGCTCTAGACTATATTCTATACTCTATACTCTACAATCTACTCTACACTCTACTCTACATTCTACTCTATTTTATATTCTACTCTACTCTACTCTACACTCTACTCTGCGCTCTATATTCTACTATACACTCTATTCTATACTCTACACTCTATTCTATTCTCTACTCTATATTCTACACTCTACTCTATACTCTATTATACTCTACTCTATACTCTACTCTACTCTACTCTTACTCTACTCTGGTTAACTAAATCCAGGCCACTCACTGATTCAATGGTGACCTAGATTAGCATCTCCTTCATAGTCACATCTGTTGTGTTCTGTGCAAATCACATCCTTCTTAACTCTTAACTTTGTCCACTTTGCCCTGTCAATCCATCTGCAATTTAGCAAGAGACGGGAGGGAGTTTGTGCTCCAAAGATAGTTATTATAAAGATAGTTATTATAAAGACAGTTATTATAAAGACTATAAGGACAGTGGCTGATCTAGCAAATTTAATTACATACTGCCCTCAAACCACAAAGGCCTAAGCCAGTTTAAAAGCAGATTTGAAAAGGATCAAGTTATAAAAAAAAAAAAAAAACATGTCTTGATTGCTATGAAAAGTAGCATATGTTTTCCATAATGGTTTTGTTTGCTTTTCATTCCCTCCTGTTGCAAAATAAAAACAAAATAAAACAAAAAACAAAATGTTGTCGTTATTTGTATTTTTCTCCCACGCAGATCCCAATCAGAAAATTTAATTCTATTTTTTTTTTTTTTTGAACCTGTATCTGGGCATTAGTTTGATCTGGACTGTTTTGGGTGTAATCCAAATTGAATCGAGCTATTTCATCCACTGTGTATGGCAATAGCATCCATCTCTTTAAAAAGCCAATTTAATTACAAGAGAAGAACTGGAAAAGGTGGGGTTTTACTTATCAATGGTTTGTCTTCGGTTGTTAGAAAGATTTTAAACTGGATAAGAAGAATTTTGGTTTGACAAACGGGAGAACTGAATTTGAATTGAATGTGTATACTAATATTGTTCCCAAAACGGGTCCTAGCCAGGTGCTGAACTCAACAAAGCCCACCAGATATAGAGGAATGGAATTTTTGGCTTTTTTTAAATTGGAGTTCTCTGTCAGAGTTTGCAGCAGCAATCACATTCAGAAGCACATACAAGTAACTGATTTAGCAGGATTCAATAACTTCTCTTTATATACAGTATAATATAACATGAAGTAAATATACAATACCAAAAGCCAGGTTTTTCCAACTTGGAAGCAAACACAAACAGAGAGGAGAGAACAGTTTCAGTTTCAGAGCTCAGCACAGCATCAGAGCTGCAGAGCTAAGCCACGCCCACCTCCTGGCTGTCTCCAGCAAATACTATTTCAGTTACCAATCAGTTCCCATTGGCTGATCTTGTCACCATGTCTTTTCATTGGCTGATCTTGTTACTAAGACTATTCCAGTTCATGAATATATCTACACTGACGTACTCCAGCAAGAGTCTCAGCAGCTAAAGGAGACAAGACCCCAAACAATACACAAACATAAAATAGAGTTATGATTAAAGAAGTTAGTACCCTAAAAATCACTTACTGGTTCCTAACACATATATTTTTTTTTATTTATTTTACCATCTTTCTTCAAACATTACATCTTTATGCCAATAAGCTTTCTTAACAAAAGGGGTGTGCAATTTACTATTATAACAAGCTAGAGGTTACCAAAGTTTATATATCTACATGCCTAGGCTAGGATCCTTCTAACGTGTCCTTCTAACTCGGGTGTCAAACTGGTGGCCTGCGGGTTGGATGCGTCCACGCACAGGCCATGTCCATCCCAAGTCCTCGAAGGCAAAAAACATCACGATACATCATGTGACATCAATGTGATACAGCAAGTTTGACACCTGTTCTAACTTTTAACTTTCTTGTTGCTAGGTAATAGTGCCACCCCTTTGTTACCATTGTCTATGGACATTCTCCATAATCCAGGTCATGGTTGTCCCAAAGGTGTTTTTTCAAGAGGCAACTGGACTTTCTGGGTTTTTTTTTGAAGATGTTTCACTTCTCCTTAAAGAAGCTTCTTCAGCTCTGAAGAACATCTTCTAAGAAAAATCAGGAAGTCAATTCAATCCTTTATTGTCAATGCACCAGTTGCCTGTTGAAAAAGCACCTTTGTTACTGGTCTTGTTATGCTCATCACAGCTGCAACTTTCTGCCTCAACAACTCGTTTAACAAACTTCTCCAAGTCCCACCTGGATTCTTCACTATACACCTTGCATTGCCAAGAAGTGAAAACTTTTATTGAATCTGAATATGCAAGATTAATACAATAAAAGCTGTATGACTAAGTTGGTAAAAATGCATACAATATAATGCTGGAGTAAAGGATAAAATTCATGGAATAAAGGATGAAATTCACTTTGAACCATAATTGGAAAGAGACTTTTTACAAGATGGTGTATCTTTGGTGTTTAACCCCTAATAAATTATCAAAGATGTATAATGGTGTGTCAAACAAGTGTTGGAAATTCAATCATTCTGAAGATACCTTTTGTCACCTTTGCAAAGTTATATTGTTATCTTTTTGTGTACTTTTTAAATATTTTTACTATTTTTGTCTGATGGTTGTTAATTTGTTTCTTCTTTCCAATCTTTATTTTGTATTTTAACTTTGGAAATAAAATAAAAAATGCTGTCTAGCTTTGCCATGGCTTTCCTCCCCAGGAGCAAGGTAAAGATTTTTTATTTGGTCAAAGTTGTATAATGGTGTGTCAAATGGATGTTGGAAATGTAATCACTCTGAAGACATATTTTAATCACCTCTGGTGGACATGAAAGACAGCTAAGAGCTACTGGGACCAAATATATATCTGAATTCACAGAACTGTTAAAACAAATGTACAACTGAAACCAGAGATTTTTCTCTGAAAATTTGATATATAACCTACTGGAGAAAAAAAAACAAAACATGGCACTTAGTTTTGTTGTTGTTAGTTGCAAAGTTCTGTTCTGTTCAGAACTGGGAAAACCATAGCCTTGGCTATACATACTTTTGTTGGCAGGGTGATGTTTCTGCTTTTTAGTATGCTGTCTAGCTTTGCCACAGTCCCCATCTGTGGTTATCTTGGAGCCCAGGAAAAGAAAATATGTCACTACCTGCATTTCTTCCCCATCTATTTGCCATGAAACTAAAAACTTCAGTTTTTAAATATGGTAAAAAGAGCTAGACTCTTGTATTTCACATGGATGGGAAGTCCTACAGATGCTCACAATTGAAAAAATGGATGGAGAATTGACAGAATTGATGAAGATGGAAATATTAACTACTCTGGTTAAAGAAAAGTCTATGATTAATTTCATTTCTACGTGGAAAACACTTTTTGGACTTTCCACTTAAAACCAAATTAAATGCTATATTAATTTGGAGATTCAAAGATCAGAATTATTTATGATTATAGAAATACTGTGCATTATAGATTTTAGATCAAAGTATTAATGCATTTTATATTTGTAACCATATTAGAGAAAATTGGAAATTTTTGCTTCCTTACTTTTTTTCTTTTTACTTATTCTTTTGCTCCTTTCCCTCTCTATTTTTTTTCCTTTTATTTACTTTGTTTTTATGTTTTATCTCTTGTGGAAATTCAATAAGGTATATTAAAAAGCCAAATTAATTAAGTAATATCAATTATTCATTGTTCACAGTTCACTAGTACAATATTCCCATGTTGTCTCATAACTTTAGCCAGTAAAAATAAGATGAAATCATACAATGCCCCTTAATGCATTTTACATCCAATTCATACTTTCTAGTTAGTCAAAGTTTATTTTAACAAGCATGATAAATGGGGCACTTTAAAGCAATCTGTCCAGACATTAGAGCGTTGTTTTGAAAAGAA
The DNA here is from genome assembly GCA_017656035.1 of Myanophis thanlyinensis. NCBI lineage: Eukaryota > Metazoa > Chordata > Lepidosauria > Squamata > Homalopsidae > Myanophis > Myanophis thanlyinensis. The sequence continues at coordinate 234 of JAEANM010017725.1, read as the reverse complement.
ATAATAATTTTTAACATATAAATATTTAACCCAATTCTAGGGAATTCCTTGTTGCTAATAGCCTTAAGTCTGAATTAATAAGCATTTAAAAAAAAAAAAAAACCCTTCTTAAGAAGGTTCCTTTACTACTATTTATCTTAGTCCTGCTTTTTGCTGTACAAAATGGCAACATCATTGGCAAAAGTGACTTAGGATCATATTTTCACACTTAAAACCATTGAAGCATCTTCATAG
>JAEANM010017724.1:0-10422 GCA_017656035.1 Myanophis thanlyinensis | reverse complement strand
ATATATATACCCTGAGCAATGAAAGCCAACTGGATGACCTTGGGCCAGTTGCTCACTCTCAGCCCACCCACATCCCAGGGTTGTTGTTGAGAAAAAAAAAATCTACATAGGAAATGCAGTTTACAAATATTTATCCTTTTTGGATTATCTTCTTTAGCAGAGATGGAGAAAAAGGTTTAGATCATTAATCAATCAAAGATTTAGGTTTATTCACTATGTTAAGACTAATTTTTTTCTGTTTCAGACTTAGTGGGATGCCCAGCCATATAGCTGAACTAAGCAGTCTCCAAGATTATAACAAATCTGAAGGGAAACAATTCAAATTAAAATTTGTTTTTTGAGCAAGTAGACCAATTCTGTGATTTCGCTAGGAAACCAGTTTCAGGTTAGATATCTTGGCTAGTCTCCTTATTTTCATATTACATAAGCCTGGCCACTATGGTTTGTAGCTTAGTATACTTTGTGAACCCAGTCAAACTAAGGTTAAATAAAACATAGCCTAACACCATATACTATACAATTCTCTCAGCCCTATTAAGAGGAAAAATTTAGCATATAATTTATTTTAATAGTGTCACTTCACACACTTTTTAAATATATTTTTAATTGGTTTTATTTTAAACTTTATAGCCTGCATTTTAATATTGCAACAGTGTATAACCTAAGAAAGTGCCTCTGTTTAAAATTATAAAAGTGTTTATAGATCGTGTTTACCTGTTGTAGTGGTTATGACCCAGGCTAGAAACCAGGAGACCTGGGTGCCTTAGCCATGAAATGGCTGGATGACCTTGGGCCAGTCACTCTCTCAGCCCAGCTCACCTCACAGGGTTGTCGTGAGGAAAATAGGAAGAGGAAGGTATGCTGGATATTCAGTTATTAATATATATATTAATATTATTAATATATTAATAAAGGCGATATAAAAAAGAAAATAATAAAGTGCCTCTGTTTAAATACAATTATAAAAGTACTATGCACTGTGTCCGTATCAAAAACGATAATTCATAATTTAAATCGTATTGCCTTATTCCCCCCCGCCCCCGTACCTAAACTCCACTTCGACCGAAGACAACAACAGCCTGGCGCTGAATAAGCTGCCTCCCCTTCTTGCTTTCTAACCAACCCGCTCGCGCAGCTCTGCGTCGCGTACGTCGCTAGCGTCATACGAAACGGGCCACCTACGCTATCACGGCAAGCCAATCGGAGGCTCGGAAGAGCGACGTTAGGGAGGCCCTCTTTGAACTCTGACCTCAGGTCCTCGCGCGAGGCAACAGACGGAGGGACTTTACGTCCGCCTCCATTCGCCTGAGCGGGATCGTTCACGATTGTCCTTCGCCTTTTCCCGCGCGAGTAGCAGCCGCTAGCGATGATACTGATCTCCCCACAGCGCGCGCGCTAATCTTCCCGTCATCGTGTCCTCCCCCCGCCTCGGGGAAAGCCTCGGGGAAAGCACGGCTGGTCGCCGCCAAGCAGGCGCCGCCAGTCTCTTGCCAGGCAGAGCCCTCGCTCCCCCCGTTTCACCTTCTCTTTCCCCCGCACACAGCACTGGGCGACGTGGAGCCGGCCAAAAGCTTCCCTCACCGGGACCATCGTCATGGCGAGTGCCTCATACCACATCTCCAACCTGCTGGAGAAAATGACATCGAGTGACAAGGACTTCAGGTAAGAGGCCGAGAGTGGCCTACCTACTTCTGAGTAGGTAGCGTTCCGCCTCCTTAGGCTGAAGGAGAGACTCTTCCCCCGGTCCGCGCTGGGATGCTTTAGAGCGGGCAGGCCCGAGCTGCTTCTTGGGAGGTGGTGCCCCACCCAACCTGTCTTTCGCCTGATTTGAGGCCCGTCAAGGAGAACTTGAGGCCCTGATCCTGGCCTTGTGCCTCGCTTGGAGCCCGCATGACTGCGATTTGGAGGCCGGCCTTCAGGCGGCCCTTTTCCCTAGAAGTTGTCTGGAAGTTTGTTAACCCTATTCCCTCTTTTTGCTACGCTCTATTACTCTTGTACCAGAAGCCCCTTCTCTGCCAAGCAGGACGCTTACTTGTGTTCAGATTGTAACCGTTTCTGTTCTTAGTTTTTTTCAGTCCTAGTTAAAATACCTCTTTAAATTAAGTGTTTAATTTATGTATATGGAATGGAGAAGCCGTTGTGATTAATATCACATCTTTCTGAAATTTTATTCTCTTTGAAATTTGTTTCTAAGGTATAAATATAACTTTACTTGAATTCACAATAGAAATAGGTATCTTAAGATGTTATAATAAATACTGAATTTTAGTTTAGAAATATTACAATGCTGGCTTAGCCACCGAAGTTACTGGTGTTAAATATTATAGTATCTCACTCCTTTTTCTTTTGATATAAAAGGCAAAGTGATTTAAGTGTATATCCTGTTGCCCTGGCTGCAATAACAGATTGTACATTAATATTTCTAATACTGCAGTAAAATAAGAAAAGTTTTGCAAACTCCTGAAAATCTTGCTGTTACAAGATTAAATTAATTGAAACATTTTCTCTGAATAAAGATATGAGGTTGGATTGGTGTATATGATGCATAATTTAAAGCAGGTTCATTTTTCCTCTTCTCATATATTTTGATATTATTCTTCAGAATATTTTCCCAATTTTTATTATAGAAGACTGTTGTACCTGTGAATCCTCTTTTACATGTTTGCTGAATGAAATAAATGACTCTCTTCATTTGTATCAACATTTAAGTCACATTAGGACATAGAAAATTATAACTATGCAAAGGACATTAAATTCAACAAGAATTTCTCACAATATAGCAGCATAGACAGATAATGATTGATCATTTATTAATCTGCTATTAAACATATAAAAGAAAAGGCTTAAGTTTTGGTATTTTGCTATTGGCAGATTGATTCAATTAAATTATAAAATACATGTAGTTCTTGATTTACAACCACAACTGAGCCCCAAAATTCTGTTCTTAAGTGAGACAATTGGTAAGTGAATTTTGTCACGTTTTATAACCTTTTTTGCCACAATTGTTAAGTGAATCACTGCACTTGTTAAGAAGTACGGGGTTTTAAGTGAATTTTGCTTCTCCATTGACTTTCCTTGTAAGAAGATTTCAAAAGGTGATCACATGATGCTGGTACACGGCAACTGTCATAAATATAAGTTGTTAAGTGTCTCAATCCTAATCACATGACCACAGGGATGCGACAATGATCGTAAATGTGAAAAATGATCATAAATCATTTTTTTAGTGTTATAACTGAACTAAATGAACTCTTGTATGTCAAAGACTTACCTCAATATTTTATGTTTTCAATTGTTAGGTACAACTTACATGCACATACACACTCATATATACCATGTAAAGTACTCCATTTCACTTTAACTGTGGTGTATAGCTCTATGATCAGCTTCAGTACTAATCATAATGCAGTTGTGTTTTCACCAGTGTCAATATAATAGTCAATACAATTATACACAATGAAACAGTAAACACACAAATAATGCATGAATGTGGCATGTTTCTCACTTATGCAGCAGACTTTTCCATGCCATTTCAATTCTCTCTTTTTTCAAATGCACTATGCTTCTGCATATTGTGCATATAAGAAGATTAAAACCTTGTGTATCATTTTCCTTATTGAATGAGGCAAACATTTAAAGTCATGACTATGGCATTTTTTTACAGCTATTACTATATATTCATGGTCAAATGCCATGGGCTCTTTAAACCTTTGTTTCTCCTATATGATATTGTCACAGTTTCCTCATTCTGGCTTCTTTCTAGTAGTAGAGGATGTATATTTTAAAAAAACTCTTCAAAAGACATCCCAATTTCATTTTTAATAGAACATTGGACATCTTTCTGCAGTGTGATGATGACTACTGCCATGTAAACCCTTCTTTCTATTATAATTTCAGTATGTATGGATAACGTCAAACTGGGAAATACTGTCCTAAATATTTCCTTGAAATATGTATATAAAGGGAATTACTTTTAAGCGTTTAATCAACAAAATAGATATTTATAATAATTACAAGTCACATTACAGGGAAAAACATTTAATAGCTTTTAGTTGCATTTATGTTGAATGTAACAGTAGCAAAAATATTTTAATGATAATATTAGAGGCAGTATTTAATATCTTAGTAGTAATTTAAGAAGGTGTTAGGATTAAATATGAAACACAGACACACAGACACATATCTTTGTAGCAGGATAGACTTCATTAATGTCTTCTTAAATTTAAGTTCACATAGTCATAGTCTATCATATGGCTAGATTAACCTTCATTTACATAAAAAGACTGAATCAACTCATTTCACACTTAGACTTTTATAAAAGTCATGCAGAATGATGAAAGAAATGTCATCTATTAAAATTTTACTTTTTTGAGATACTTTATCAATTCAGCTTATGTGAGTTTTTGGTATCCCGTATCATAAACAGTTCTTTTTCTTATAGTCATTTTGTTTAATATTAATTTTCATATAAATCCCATATTTCTAGCTAATTATAGATGGAACATGCAACTTATCATATTTTTGGGTGTATAAGATGCACTGGAGTATAAGACGCACCTAGATTTTGGAAGATGAAAATAAGAAAAAAAAGTTGTATTTGGAAAGGATGGGTGGTTTGCCTATTAAAAACCTTTGTTAAAATTAGCTTATGTTATAAAAGAGAATGCATTCAAAACTGATGTGTGTAATTATCAAAGAGAAGCTTGTACCCTATGTCCATTTTCTTATTCAAACTATTATGCTTATATATCATACTGCTACCACAAATCTTGAAAATTTGGTAAATATACAACTAATTAACCAAACTTTACAATTACAATCATTATGAGAACAAATGTGAAATCATCTCTTCACAGTAGTGCTTACAGACTTAGGTAGGATCTTCAAGTTTATCAAAATGGAAAAAAAACTTTATTTAAAAAATAGGTGTTTGATGACATAGAAAATACTCAAAACTGGAAATGCTGGAAAGCCATAAAGACTGAGTGATTCTGGAATTATTAAGAAAATAAGAGTCAAAGCGAATAATGAAGATTATTGCCTCGGAGGCAGAGGAGAGGGAATATAAGACAGGTGGGGGAGGTGGGAGCCCAAAAAAGGATGAAAAACGGGCCATTTTTAGCCTTCCAACCCCCCTCACTGCTCCCAGAGGCATTTTGCAGGGCTCCAGAAGTCTGTACAGGGCTCATTTTCTCCAGTTTTTGGTGAAAATGAGCACTACGGAGGCTTGTGAAGCCCTGCAAAATGCCTCTGGGGGCTGGGGGGAGGAAATACAAGATGCCTGATGGGGTTGGGAGACTTAAAATGGCCTGTTTTTTGGCCTCCCATTCCCACCACGCATCTTCTATTCCTCCCCCCCAGCCCCCAGAGGCATTTTGCAGAGCTCCAGAAGCCTCCACGGGACTCATTTTCACCAAAAAAATGATAGTTTTTCATCCATTTTGGGGTGAAAACGAGCCCTGCAGAGAGGCTGCTGAAGCCCTGCAAAATGCCGCTGGGGGCTGGGGGGAGGGAACTATTTGATGGCTATATTCAATGTATAAGATGCTCCACAATTTTCACCCATTTTTAGGGTGTGGGAAAGTATTTATACACGGAAAAATACAGTAATATTTAATTTAAAAATTGTATGTGATTTTATATTGCATGGGTGTGTATATCTGCATTATTTATGTTCTCAAGTTTACTTAATCTAGTTTAGATTTTAAAATGTTATGGTTCTTCTCAGGCTGAAATTAATTTGTTGGTAGAGATGAAGATTTAGAGAAACTTGGCTAAATCCAGGGAAGACAGTTTGAGAAGATAGATATGGTTAGCTTTAAACAAAAACAGATTGAGAATATGATTGCATGCTTCAGATATCTAGAGAAATACCATATAGAAAAACGTTATTGTTTTCTATCAAAATAAGTTCTGTGATCTCAGTATACAAGACATGGAATATTGATTAGATTACAGAAAGGCAAATTTCAGTTGAATTTTAGGGGGGAAAAGAGTTTTCTAATGGTAACTGTAATTTTCGGACCATCTTCTCCAAACAGAATTCAGCCCAATCGGTGACATTACAGATTCCTTCCCTCAGGAGACGGGGATTGAAAGGCTGAATTCCAATCTTTTTAATCGCAGCTTCATCCTTCTGAATCAAACTTCTCCTGAAATCTGGGTGACATAAATTATGACATAAGGGCATTTCTAAAAAGCTTTTTGAACAGTATGTACATTTATGAGCTCAGAGTTTTTATTCAGTTTATAATTGTGAACATTGTGTTTAATTTGGTATTACCTATTTTAGTGACTGGTTTTATATGGTTTAATACATTGGTTATTTCTATAAATTATCTAAAATTTAGTGTGTAAATAATATATAAGGATGGTGAAATAAATGGAATATCTATAGGAATGTAAGAATGAAACAGATTAATGAAGAAGGTGGTAGACTTCCTTTAAAATAGCTGGCTGTGTGGATAGATTCCAGATAACTTTAAGACATTTGGACTTCACCTCTCAGATTCCCTAGCTAGCATCTTAAAGGTGCCTAGTTTGAAAAACACTGGTTTAACTGATGCCTCAAAACAAAGACATGGACTCTGTCTCATCTATTCAAATCCTCTGGTGTTGTGATTTTTTTTTTTTTTTGCTAGTAACATGATGAACTAGTAAATTTTTCAGACATAATTAATCTTTCAGTTTACTATTTACCTGGATAGCTAAATAGCTAATGCCATTTTTTTTGCTTTCTATTGTTGATACTTATCTAAATATTTACTTAATGGGCTTAGGCTGAAAGGTAGTTGAAAAGTTGAACAAGAATAGATATTTAATGTTATCTTTGCTACCTTTTCTCTTCATTTTTTATGACAATTGGTGGTCTTGTGCAGATGACAGAAGATAGTTTGATCTAACATGCTTTTTCCCCATTTCTTTTACTCTATTATGAAGTCTTTTCTCCAGAATTGACATATATTTCTTTATTTCACATAAAGTCTTAACATATTTGAAATTACTGAGATTATTAATTATTAGATTGATGTAAAACTGATGGCTAATGAAATGACTTTTTTAAAAAAAGGTTTATGGCAACAAATGACTTGATGACTGAACTACAAAAAGATTCTATCAAGTTAGATGACGATAGTGAAAGGAAGGTTGTGAAAATGATTTTGAAGTTGTTAGAAGATAAAAACGGTGAAGTGCAAAATTTGGCAGTCAAATGGTATGTATTTTCTGATCAGCATTTTATTTTATATCAATTGTCTTGCTTTATACTGAGAAAATATGAGTTGGTTTGTCTATTCTGTCATCATTCTATAAGCAAGTCAGAAAAGCCCAGTGACCTTATGGTCTCCAACATTACATGTAAGAGATAACAAGATATTCTTGTTTTTCTCTGTGAATCTATGAATCCGTGCTTATTTTGAACTGTTTTTTGAATCCCATTTTACTGGTTGATCCTTAGAGAAAATGTACGTATACAATTATGTCCACATACTGTCATTGATAGTTTTATAAACTTCAGTTAAATCTTACATACTACAAAGGAAAACAAAGGTGTTTGTTTCATTCCTTCTCACCTCTTTGAAGGCCAACACTGGTCCTTATATCCGATTATAGTTGATACTAATGGAAAATTAAATTTAATTCCTTTTAATATATTTATATAGAACCAATAATACTTGCATATGGTCTACAAAAAGAGATAAAATTCTATTTGTTGTCATGAGAAGATGCAGTCATTGTGAAATTAGCTAAAAGAGTGTATAGTAATTGACTATTGGATAAAAGAAAAAATAATTTTAATTATTTCATTATTTGAATCCAGAAGTAGTGATATTATAAAACCAATGATTTTTATAGAGCCTTGGTGGTACAGTGGTTAGAGTGCAGTATTGCAGTACTGCAATACTTCTGCTGACTGCCGGTTCAAATCTCACCAGGCTCAACCTTCTATCCTTCCAAGGTGGGTAAAATGAAGACCCAAATTGTTGGGGGCAATATGCTGACTCTGTGAACCACTTAGAGAGTGCTGTAAAGCACTATAAAGCAGTATATAAGTCATTGGCTTATTCACAACTGCAGATTGGCCTGTGTATTCTGAGAATAGAATACACCTATAAATTGGATGTCTACATATTTTTACATATGGAGTTTTTATCATTGGTAAAGACAATACAGATTTTAAGAAAAAGTTAACATTCTATAAAAATGTTCAAACTTTACATTTATTTATAATGAAGAAAAAGCAGATATCTTCCTTATTCTAAGAATTATGATTATTTAGTCAGAAGTAATGATAGTTGATTATGTATAAATAAAAATGGGAATAAATCTTTGAGTCAGAATTGATTTGTTAAATTGAATTAATGATTAATCATAAATTATGTGTGTGGCTCTATCTGAATTAATCATACACAAAAACTTTAATACTACAAATTCATTGTTAAATGATTTTAATATTTCCCAAGACAATCAATTTACCACAGTTCTATTTTTTCCATTATTGTATTTATACTTGAAATATGATGAGAAGTATTCATGGAACAGCTTGTTCCTTTAGTAGTCTTATGTTGTAGAATGTGACAGCTGTTAATGTAGTAATTTGAAAGCAAAATGAATGACTTTGCTAATAAGTTCTCTTTTCTGATTTATTTTTTGTTATATTTTATTTTACAAAATAATTTAATTGCTTACCTGTATTGGTTAATGTTAGTTTCTTGGCTTCATTAAAAATCCTTGGCAAAGTTACTAAAATAAGTATTTTTTCAGTCAATACATTTTTAGCTGCATTCAAAACATGAATGATTTTTTACTTGATTTATGCTACGTAGTGTTAAAAAAATACATGCATGTTTTATTTTAGAAGATATTAGAGAATGTTATTCTTCAGATTTGAGATAAAAATATGGTTTCTTTTAATATGATAGAGATTGATAATTGCATTCAGGAATTGACTATAGGAATGTGCCTTCTTTAACTCAAACTAGGGTCTTAAGGCCAGGCAACTATGAACTGATCCTAAAAAAAATGCCAGCAGATACAATGTTCATGCCTGTGTACCTGTCCAAGCACCTTTTCTATTTTAGATTAGAGTAATTACAAAGATACTTGATTTGTTTATCTGTCCCAGATAGTCTACAGCCCCCAAATATTTGATATAAAAGTTGGCAGTAGATTGTAATTCTAAAATAAGTAGTCTCCTTCAAGTCACATTCAATTATTGGTAACATCATAGATTTTTCCATGGGTTTGGGTTTTTTTTGGGGGGGGGGTAAATATATGGAGCTGGTATAGCATTGTTTTCTTCATCATATTTTAGGACCATGTTCCTTAGCAATGGAGTTTATGGTCCAAATACCATAATTAACCAATAGAGTACTTGTACTGTTTTCTTAATAAAGCTTATTTTGTGAAAACCATAAAAATTACAGGATTTATACTTTTGTATTCATTAAAGAAATTTAAAAAATATATTTTGGCAATACTCCCCTTTTTTTCTTGAAATGGTTACCTTAGACCTGTGGTGACAAACCTATGGAATGCATGCTGGAAGAGCACACAAAACCATCCCATGAAAAACGCACAGCACCGCTGGCTCCTCATCTCATTCTCACACAGTGATGGATGCCAGCCAGCTCGTTTTTGTGCATGTGGGAGCGGCGAAACCTGTAAAGGCAGCATCCCAGCACACACACGTGCTCCGAGAGCTGACCAGGTGGTTGGCCGGTGTGCTCATACACACCAGCCAGCTGTTAGTTGCCTGCACATACGCACCAGGAACCCAGAAGCGCAGCCAGCCGGCTCTTGGAGCACGTGTACTCTTGGGATGCTGCGCTTCCGGATTTCGCTGCTCCCACGTACGTGAAAGCCAGCTGGCCGGCATGCATCACTGTGTGAGAACAGGACAAGGAGCCAGTGGTACTGTGCATTTTTCATGGGATGGTTTTGCGTGCCCTTCCAGCACGAAGCCAGCACACAGTGACGTAAAAGATTCTCCATTACTGCCTTAGACCAATCAATAGCTAAATAATAACTTTAATATCTATGTACAATGGAAACAAATAGAAATATACAAATAGAAGCAAATCCAATGTATTCTTTGATTTGAAACTGGTTGATTTAAATCAGGGGTGTCAAACTTGCATCGTCACGGTGCCATCACATGATGTATTGTGACTTTTTACTCTCTTTATTAAACCAGGCGTAGGCATGGCCACCGTGTGACACATCCAGCCCACGGGCCACAAATTGATACCACCAATTTAAATGAATGGAAACACAAAACTTTGTGTTGATGTGTATCTCAAGTTTTATTTATAAATATCAAGGAACAAATATTTCAACATTTTTAATTACAATTTAAATTGTTTTGCTTTCATTGCAGTCTAGGACCCCTGGTGAGTAAAGTGAAAGAATACCAAGTAGAGA
>JAEANM010017723.1:0-12865 GCA_017656035.1 Myanophis thanlyinensis | reverse complement strand
GGCTGGAGACTATGGATAAAAAAATGGAGACTATAATTCAAGGAGAGAAGAAGACAGGACAAAATATTCAAGTTGAGGGAGAAATGAATAAAAATGTTGTAAAAAGAAAAAGGGGGACACAAAAATGATACAAAAAAATTCAAGAGGCATAATAGTAAACAAAATAAAGACAGAAGAAACTAGACAAGGAAATAGTAGTTGGAGAAGAGTTAAGGAGGAAACTTGGGCTCTGGTAATCCCACGAGGCAAAGAGATAGAAGAAAAATTAGACAAGCTGAAATTGAAATATAGAACAAGGAGGGGATTGAGAGGAAAATTGAAAACAAATAGATCAGATGATAACAAAATCCGAAACACAATGAGAAAGTATTTAACACATAGACAAGTCAAGGGGAAGATAATATGGTTAAGGAGGAGGAGAGATGATGGTTAGAATTTTTTTTAAAAGACAGAAAGGAGGAAGTGGCATTAGATAAAAGGTTAGGAGAAAGGGAGAGAAAATTAGGGGAATAATATTCTTAAATACATAATCTTTTTATTGTGCTTTGAATTTTAATACTCAATATGAAACTAGAGAAACTTTATAGAAGAAAGTATAATATATGTAATTGTTAAAATGTTTAGAGTTAAGAAAGGTTTTATAATGACTTTTAAAGGTGTACTGACAGACTTATTAAATCTAGAAGAGGAATGGTATAAAAGCAACATCGAAATAACTTGAAAAATATGTAGTATGATTTGTATTTTAACTATTAGAATATTTTTAAAGTTAAGAGAAGAATAGAGAATTGGATAATAGATTCTGGTACAATTTTGAATTGATGAATTATGGGCAGAAAAAGGGAAGAATATATTCAAGAGAAGCAATGTAATCAGATTTAAGAATATAATGAGAAATGTAGAGGAGAAACTTGAAAATGTCTGTGCCAAAAATGATTAATACTTTGTGATATAATTAATGAACTAAAAGATACCCAGATAACATGCTGAACGCACAAAGATATGTTGTCTTGAAAGAAAAGATATGAAATGATGGAATTTTTATTAGGTTAACTATTTCTATGTAGAGAGACATTTGTCTATTTGATTATATAGGATTTGATCAATATGTGATGTTATGTAAAAATGTAAGAAAATAAAATAAAAAATTTACAAAAATGCCAAATTCAGTCTAAGCATCTGGCTGATTGTGTGACCAGCTACAACAATAAAACCTGGCAGCGGCTTGCAATGAGAACATTTAAAAAAAAACTGGACTGATTTTGGTAGCTTAAGGCAGGGGTATGAAACTGAAGGCCCATAGCTTGATCTGGCCCATGGGGTGCTTAAATCTGGTCTGTGGGGCCACCCTGGAAATATCAAAGGATTGGCCTGCAGTGCCTCTGCTGGCCAAAACAGCCCATTTTTTGCTTGCTAGCCTCTAGCAACACTCTGCCGGCCAAAAACAGGCCACGCTGAAGCCCCACAAGGCCTCTGCATGGCCAGTAGAGTGCTGCAGGAGGACTGGATTGGACTGGATTACAATTATGTGGCCTCAAGTAAGTGCCTGATCTGGACAGAAAACAAGCAACATCCTATGTTAATACAAAGTTTAATGCCAGATTTTATATTCTGCAGGTCTATTTAATCTACAACCAACAATCTCTATTACTATCCTGGAAATTTACCTCTATTAGGTATAAATAACATTTATACCTAGTAGAGGTAAATTTCCAGGATAGTAAATAGAGATTGTTGGTTGTAGATATTTATTTATGCTATTATATTTTATTTATGCTATTATATTTTTATTATTAGTTGAATAATAAAAATACAATAGTATAAATAGCTTTTTTGCCTGGGAAAACAATTTATTATTATACAATGAGGTATAAATTTAGAAATAAAAAGTTTAGTGGGGTATGAAGAATAAGTAATAAATGTTTGCCCATAATATCTGGTAGAAGAGATAGAAAAATGGTCATAATATAGAACTGTGGAAAGAAAGAAGGTAAAAATGCATTTTGAGCCTGTGTCAAATGCCCACCATGACCATGCCATCCCGACCACACCCACCATGACCATGCCCACCCTTGGTCACCCACCCAGCCCTCTGAGGTCAAACACAACCCTGATGCAACCCTCAATGAAATCAAGTTTGACACCCCTGGCTTAAGGTATTTGAAATAATTCAATCAAGGCCAGAAATGAAAAATTATCAAATATTTTAAAGTGCAGATGATGCAAAGAAGCAGAAGAAACAATAGATCAGATACTTAGCGCATGCAAAAAGTTTATATACACTGATTACAAACAAGAGCTAACACAATTGTTAAAATGATTTACTGAAACATCTGTAAACATTGTCATATGTCAGTAATGAAAAATTATTGAGAACAGAGAGTTGAAAATCTTCTTCTTTCGGCTGTTCCCATTAGGGGGTCATTGAAAATAAAGAGGTTAAAATATTGTGGGATTTCCAGACACAGACTGATAAAGTCTTGGCTCATAATTCACCAGGTATAACTGTAGCTGAGGTTGAAGAGAAGGAAGTGTAAATATTTGATGTGGCAGTACCAGAGGATGGTAGAAGACAGAATTGGAGATCACAAAGTATCAAGATCTGAAAACTGAAACTGAATTTCAATTGAAATTGAAAATTTATGTTATAAACCAGCAGTGATATCCCAGTGGTTATCAGCACATTAGGTACCATACCCAAAAAATCCTGGAAGAAAGTATTGGGAAAATTTCCATCTCTCAATTGCAAAAGGCCATGCTGCTTGAATCTGCACATATACTACAACGTTACATAATAATAGCTTGGTTTTTGGAAAGAATAGATTCATAAGGTGGGTAAAATGAGGACCCAGACAGTTGGGGGTAATATGCTGACTCTGTAAAACCGCTTAGAGTGGGCTAGAAAGCACTATAAAGCAGTATATAAGTCTAAGTGCAATTGCTATTGCTAAGAAAGCCAGCATAACACATCTTGATAGTAGGCAAGGACCAGAACACAAGCAGTGGTAATACATGTATTGGTGCAATATCCAAACAAAAGAACATGAGATGCTGGAGATATACTGAGATTTGAAAGAGGAATATAAAGACCAAAATAGTTTCTGTTGTAAGAATTTTTAGAAAATGATAGAAGGTACTAACATTTTCTTCCAAGTCAAATGTCAATTGTGGAGTCAAGATATCTTTAAAGGAACTAAGATTATTTTGTGAAACACAATATTTTCAAGAAAAAAATTTCAATAAAATTCTAATGATAAATTTCCAGTTGTTTATGGTTATATTAAAATGATTGCAGATGTTTTTTGAGGGGATATAACATACGGACTAGCTTTTCTTAAGAAAACTTTAAGAGTATATCAAAAGATCACTGTAAAGATCTATATGCTTAATATATTGTTAGTTAAGAGTATTAATTTAAAAGCAATTGCAGCATATTTTGCCTTATAAGTGATTGTTATGTCCCAAAACATTCAGAAATATTTAAGCTTCTAAGATAAAAAAAATCAATACAATTTACAGATAATAAAACTTCTTGTTGGCAACTATACTGATCACTGATAGCTCAGGCTGTGCATTTTGATTTTCATTTAATTTAAAGCTAAGATATTTCAGACACATATGGAGTGAGGTGCTATTATGTGAAAAGAATGAACTATATACTGTTGTTTAAGAAGACAAATCTTGCTCTGTCAGGGAAAGTGAGCAAGCAAATAATTAAGAATCCACTCTGCCTTGCTGCATGGATTACCTAGGGCAGGATTTGTAAAACTGTTTCAAAAAATAGAAAGAAAAAAGTTTATTCAAACACATTAATTTTCTTCTATTAGAGCAGGAGTTTTCAAACTTTTTGGTCTTCTGTATTTATTATATTTTATTGGTTTGGAACTGTAAATAAACACATATAAATGGAATACTGTTGCTATATTGGTGAGAAGATGGCTATTAAAATTGTCCAGTTTCCATTGCTGATTTTCTTTTTTATGAATATGAAAAATAAATTCCTGCTTCCTCCCTCTCTCCCACACACACCTTAAACAACAGGAGAACAACTGTGTGCTTTGCTATTTCCATTTGGCTAGTGTAGAATTAGCCATTTCTGGAATTATTCAGTGTTGAATGTCTTCAGTGTTGCTCTCTTGTTTGTATTAATATACCCCAAAACACCCAATTCTACCCCTGTTCTCTTTCCTACTTAGCTTATTTAAAACAATATGAAAGCAAGGTTAATATGAAGTATTAAGGACATTTGTGGAATTAATAGAATAAATGACCATACAATGACTATCTGATACCATCACTACACGGACAGATTTTCTAAGGGGAAATTAATGGCATGATTAATTAAAAGTTGCATAGCAATAATATGCATATATAATGGACAGATATAAAAGGAATTTATATTGTGCAAAGCTCATCGTTCTAAATGGGACTTGAACAAAAGCATTTTTCTTTCTGATTGATTTGCATTTTTAAAAATTGATTAATATGGAAGAATCCCATTCATATCTATCTTGCACAACATGGCTTTATTAGTTTTTAATGTTGAATTATATTGTGGAGGATTTTTTTTTATCTTGGAATCATTTGAGATTCTTTGGATAATGGCAGGAAATAAATGTGATAAATTAAGTTTTTATTTGTCAGCATTGTTCAGAGGTGCTATTTAAGTTTCATTAATTCTGTTATACTCTTCTGCTCTGTGTTAGTATGATACACCTTTAAAAGTTATTCATTGACAACATGTATACACAGATTAAAACAGGGTATCCAGACTGTTTTTATCATTTTCAAAGAACACTTTGTAATAAAGTATACTGGCACAAGCAACATACTTCTCAAAGCACTGAGGCAGCCCAGCTATATTCTCTCAGGTCTAGGTGTATCAGTTGCTCAGCTCGGTTGCTCCCTTGGGCTGTGCATATTGTGCTTATTGAAACATTACTTTTGCTAGGATTGTTAATAGAGTGAATTAATCCTAATCCTATCTTCAGTGCTTGATGAGTGGTTTAGTCATGTCAGTGCACTTTGTGAAGTACCTCTTCAAATACTTCCCAAAGCCCAAGTGCTTAGGAAAATCTTGCCATGCACTGGAATGAACTGGGCAGAGCCAAACTGATACTGACTTGTTGTTGTTGATGTTGTTAATTGCAAAGTCGTGTGTCTGACCCATCGTGACCCCATGGACAACATTCCTCCAGGCCTTCCTGTCCTCTACCATCCCCCAGAGTCCATTTAAGCTGACGCCGACTGTTTCAGTGACTCCATCCAGCTACCTCATTCTCTGCCATCCCGTTCTTCTTTTGCCCTCAATAGTTCCCAGCATTAGGCTCTTCTCCAGGGAGTCCTTCCTTCTCATTAGGTGGTCAAAGTATTTGAGTTTCATCTTCAGGATCTGGCCTTCTAAAGAACAGTCAGAGTTAATCTCTGCTAGGACTGACTGGTTTGTTTGCCTTGCAGCCCAAGGAACTTGCAGGAGTCTTCTCCAGCACCATAGTTCAAAAGCCTCAATTCTTTGGTGCTCAGCTTTTCTTATGGCCCAACTTTCATAGGCATACATTGCAACTGGGAAAACCATAGCTTTGACTGTACACACTTTTGTTGGCAGGGTGATATCTCTGCTTTTTAGTATGCTGTCTAGCTTTGCCATGGCTTTTCTCTCCAAGAGCAAGTGTCTTTTAATTTGTTGGCTGTAGTCCCCATCTGCGGTGATCTTGGAGCCCAGGAAAATAAAATCTGTCACTACCTCCATTTCTTCACCATCTATTTGTCATGAATTGAGAGGGCCGGGTGCCATGATCTTAGTTTTCTTAATGTTGAGTTTCAAGCCAGCTTTTGCACTCTCCTCCTTCATCCACATCAAAAGACTCTTTAGTTCCTCTTCACTTTCTGCCATTAGATTAGTATCATCTGCATCTCTGATTGTTGTTGTTATTTCTCCTGCCAATTTTAATTCCAACACGATTCATCTAGCCCCACTTTTCTCATGATGCATATAAGCTAACTAGGCGGGGTGACCATATACAGCCTTGCCAAACTCCTTTCTCAATTTTGAACCAGTAGTTCCGTGTCTAGTTCTCATTGTTGCTTATTGACTTGCATATAGGTTTCTCAAGAGACAAATTCGATTATTTGATACTCCTATCTTTTTAACAACTTGCCACAATTTCTTGCGATCCACACAATCAAATGCTTTAGCATAGTCAATGAAGCAGAAGTAGATGTTTTTCTGGAACTCCCTAGCTTTCTCCATGATCCAGCATATGTTGGCAATTTGATCCTCTGCCTCTTTGTAATCCTGCCTGTACTTCTGGTAGTTCTCAGTCCGCATACTGCTGTATCCTAGATTGTAGGATTTTGAGCGTGACTTATTGTTACTGACCTATAAAGACCTGAATAGCTCAGAATCAGGCTATACAAGATTATACATCCTTCCATGAAGGCACTTTGTTAAAGACTTCTAACCATGGCATGTATGATTGAAAGAAGACTCTTATTTATATATAACTTTCCACTGAATATACGTTAGATATCTATAATGCAGATTTTCAAATGATACATTAAAAATTAAGTAAGGGATAATTTTGTGAACTCTTAGGAGGAAGATTTTGCATGGGCTTTATTTTGTAACCTGCCTCTTTCTATTTTATAGTAGGTCATGATGGGGCGGTGGTTTAAATTATTTAATTATTTTTTTATTTTATCAAATTTGTATTTTGTTTATTTTATTTATTTTATATGTATATATTATTTTGTGTGTATTTATATAATATATATAATTCAAAATTAATTAAAATGCATATATATAGGCAGGTCTAGGTGTGTTCGGGTCGATAGATCTGGTAGATGCCTGAGGATGGCAAGTGGGACCTCGCTGAAACGTTGTGAAGATACTCTCAAACTTACACAGGAAAAGATCCAAATACAGCTAGACCTGCGTACCTATAACCATGAAAACCTTATTATTCATGTTATGGGGCTGTTTCTCTATTTTGATGGTTTCCTTGTCCTAGGGAGCCATTGGGTTTTTTGTAAATTAGGACATCCAGGAAGGGAAGTTGGTTGTTGGTTTCTGTTTCCATGGTGAATTGTATTTTGTATACTCAAACTATAATCTTTGGCAATATAATAAATGGGAGAAGCAGAAAGATAACTGGACAGTTTTATAACAATATATGAACTGATTTAATGTCAAGTGAACATGCATGGTTATTCTTCAGATGTGCTAGTAAATACAAAAATATTGTGCTGTCCCATTGCCCTTTAGGATAAGAAAAGAAGATTGGTTCACAGTATATTCAGACTGATGACAATGCTAGTTTGAAAGACTTTCAGTTCCATTCTATGATGAATTCATGTGCATGGGAGAATAAAGGTTGCTGGTCACTTACATATAGCTGCCCTGCCAATTTGGAATGTGTGTGTCTGTGTGCTTTTGTCTTCAATGATTCCTTGATTCAGTGGTGGAATTCAATTTTTTTTTACTACCGGTTCTGTGGGCATGGCTTGATGGGTGTGGCTGGAGGGGGTCATGTGACTGGGTGGGCAGTTTCTGTAAGCAGGGCAATAAAGATTAGGTTAGAAACAACACCAGAATGTTTTTTTCCTGCCTTCCTTGCAGGATTAACCCTGTAAAGTGGGGAAGAAAAAGAGATTTCTTCTAACAACTGGTTTTATGAACTGCTTAGAAAATTTACTACTGGTTCTAGCGAACCTGCTGAATTTCACCTCTGCCTTGATTAGGATATATATTTTCCCTGATTAGTTAACTGGTGCTCTTTCCTATTTACATGGGTGTTCATTGCTAGGAAGCTCTAGTCTTTTGTTTCTGTTCTTGGAGATATATTTACAATGGTATGTAAAATGTAGTTTATTTTTATGTGTGTCATGATGAAGATTTGTGAGAATGCCAACTTAGCATTTTTTACACATTGTTTGATCTAAAATGTCAGCAGTTTTCCATTTGAAATTGTGGTTGGATTGTCTATGTATTGAGATATTAATTAACTGGTTATTGTAATCAATAATCAGTGACATTTTTCATGTACAGAATAGGAAATGTGCTTCTGGAGTTAATCTGCAACAAACTAAAGTGTGGTACCTAAAATAGACAAGAGTGATATAACAAGGAAACTTGTGTTTCGGAAATGGACCACAAAACCTCACGCTGTGGTCACTTTTTCCATTGAATTGTGAATTAAGTGAGGGCATCCATTTTTGTCCTGCAAAAATAGCAGTTGCCTGGCCATTCTGGTAATGCTGAATTGGACAGTAAGAATACACCCTAGGTGAAAGTAGAATCACAAGGATGGAGACAGAGATTCAAATCAAATCAGCTTTTTATTATGGTCATAGACTAGCATAAAGAGAATTCCACTTTTCCTTTATGCTTTGATCCCAAGAAAATTATCCCAAGCAATATTGGATAATTATTATCCAGTTTCCAGTCTCCCATTTTTAGGTAAGATGGTTAAGAAAGTGGTAATTCAATTATTGTGAAGAATATTGGAGATTATCTGTATTCCTTCCATTCTGGAAGGTTGAAATAGGCATTGTGACCACATTGATTGTTCTTGTTGATAAAGTGATGAAATGAGGACAATCATCAGGTATATGTCTTGATCTCTCACTGAAAATGACATGTAGTGAAAGGTGTTATCCCAGTACTTACAAGTTGCTAGGATCTAGATCCACATCTAGGTGACATATAGCTATGGAATCAGAAACCTTCAGATACCAGGGAAATTCCACCTATAACTTTGGACATGACTTTACAGTTCCATGCACAATTGTTTTATAACTTGGAAGCTTTCTTGAACTTACAGCTCTTGCTTGACAACTTGTTTGATGATTGACAACTGTGGTTAGAATGCCCTTTCCATGTCTTCATTTTGCATGATTTTTTTGGATCAGGAGGCCCTGGTCATGCTCATTCTTACTGCAATGCATTTGAAGATCACACAGAGGTTTTACCTGGTACAGAATATAGAAGCTCATCTTATGATGAGACCTTTTAAGTTTATGTCCTATATCCAGTGTCCTATATAAATCACAACATACAACAATTCCCATTCTTAACATATCATTTCTGACTGCAGTACACAAAAGTAGTAGAATTCTTAGGACCTTAGAATTCTCAGGATTGAACTGCAAGCAGAGTTAGCCTGCAATATTGCATTCTAACTACTGCGCCACTACAGCTCTTAAGAATGGTTATGAGACTCGTTTTTCAGTGCCACGGTAACTTTGAATGGTCACTAAATGAACAGTACTAAGTCAAGGACTACCTGTATTTTCTCAGTTGTTTCTGTTTACCTAATAAATCTAGGAAGTCCAGATTTCTTTTCTCAAAAAATATAATTTCAGGATGAGCCATCTTACTCTCGTCCCTTACTTTTTTGGAAAAGCATTTTAAATTAACTTGGTTCCCGTCCTATTTCTTCTTCTTTTTTTTTGGGCAAGGCATTAAAACCTGAGAGTGTTTTTGCAGAGCCTTGGAATACATTGGTAGTAATGAGATCAAAGCAATAAGGATGTAGCTGTTCCTCAGGACATTGTTGTTTAATTTTGTTGGTAGTGCTGGTTTATATATTTTTGGGGAATTGGTTCTGTCATTATTGTAAGATACTTTGACTCTTATTGGATTGAGTGGCATATAAGCCATAGTAAAGAAATAAATATTTATGTGAAATTTCTAGTCTCCTCAGCATCAATATGCCTTAAACAGTTGTACAGATGGTAGCCTCAAGGAAAAGAGTTTCAGTAGGCCATGGTTCCATCTCTATCCTATGATACTCCTCTGTGACTTGCTTCCCTGAGGCTGCTGATAGATAGATAAGCAGCTTTCATCCTGCAGTGGACTGGATTGATTCAGGCTAGTGATGAGAATAACAACAACAACAACAACAAACTTCATTTAATATCTCTTCTATTTAGTTCTTTATTTAGAATAAGGATGGCATGAGAGCTTGAGGAGTAATGACAACAGATATAAAAGATCTTCTCCCATTTGTATCACCAGACTAGAGGATATATCCAGCTGGATTTATTGGCAATAGATTTAGGCAATGGTTTTTGTGGGGCAAGGGGGAAAGTTACAGGATGAGCACAAGTGTCATCACACAAATGCTGCTGTAATGCATTTTGCATCCCATTGCCTGATGAAACTAAAAAAGTTATGGTGTTTGCATCATATTCACCACAGCTTTGTGACTCATGGATTCCAGACAGTGCTTCTTCATTATATACATATGTACATTATACACATAATTAATCTAATTGAAAGCCATATATGATCCTAATTATGTTATTTTTTTTCAGTTCCAGGATCTCTTTTCAATTAAACACCCAAATGTCAGTGGTGCAATTGAGAAAAATTGGTAGCATAATTTGTGAAATTTTAAGAAAAGTGACATAAAACTGTTATGAGCTCAATTTAGTTAAAATATGAAACTGAACTGAAAATAAATCCTTCCTTTTCTCACACTCTTTTTCCCAATATGTAAAATGTAGCCTTTATTTATTAGAGTCATGTTACTTGATATTAGCATATGTATTCTTTATTTAGGATTGTATCCATGTATCTTCAAATAGTACTTACATGATTGCTGTCAAAAGGAATTCCAAGAAATCTGCAAATATATTCAATATGGATTGAATCTCTCCATTTGGATATCGATGCCAATCTTACATTGATCTTCCCAATATGATAGTACATAAGAAGAAAATAAAATAGTTTCCACTTATTCAGAATCAGAAGGTCTTCTAGTCCAGCCCTCTGCTCAAGCAAGAGACACTATACCATTTCAGACAAATGACTGTCCAATCTCTTCTTAAAAACTTCCAGTGATGGAGCACCCGTGATTTCTGGAGGCAAGCTGTTCCACTGGTTAATTGTCCTCACTGTTAGGAAGTTTCTCTTCAATTCCAGGTTGCTTCTCTCCTTGATTAGTTTACATCCATTGTTTCTTGTCCTACCCTTGACCGACTTATCTGCACCATTATATTGGTGTTATAGATATAAAGATATTCAGTTTTGCTTGTAATGTATAACTTAAATGGAACCTGGAAAAGCTATTTACTAGGATTATTGCTGTTGACTTAAGTATGTGTGTTTTTTTGTTTGTTTAGGAAAAGTACTGTACTTGACTTCTCATGTTTTTACTGTGGCCGCTTTTATTATCAGCAGTAGGTTCACTTAAGCATTGAATGGTTTATGTAATCTTGTCAAATGTTTGCACAGAATATTTCAGTAGCTTTCTGAAATGTTGGTAAAAGGCCAGAGTAAATGTGTTTCTCCTTTTAACAACTATTCTTTTATAATGTGCTCCTGAGAACCAAATAGCCAGTGTAATAAAGATATGATTTGGTTGTTTAGAGCAAGATAAATATCAAACTGTTATTTTTTAATGGAGGAATCCAATAGAGAATTCAACAGCTAACAGCATTCTACCATTATTTATCTACTTTTTATTAATTTAAAAAGTAAGGAAAAACTTTTTCTCAGTATAGTCCCATTGAAAATATTGCTGAAAATTGAATATGAACAGAATATTCCCTTGCTGATCATTACATAAAATCACTGTAAACATCACCTTGTAGTTTTTACAATGCTACTAAATTATATTTGATTTTCCTATAGAAACCATGGTAAGTTGCAATGAAATGTTTGTAATAAGATGGAAACCTATTTTTCCAGAGGTTTGACTGCAAAGATAGATTTGTTTCCAGATTTGAATTTAAGCAATGATGACACTGACAATATATACAAGCAAATTTTGTGTACAAATGAATATTTTTTTTCCTTGAAATCTATTTCCACCCTCAATTTTGTCATTGTTTATTCCTTAAAATATGCTACTTCTATTTCCCCCCTCTTTTGTTATTTTAAAATGTTTGAATGTATTTGCTAATATTCATCATTTATTTAGGGATTTAGTGTAGGGTTTGTTTTAGTTTGCCTCTGACTGAATCTAAATAGTTTAGGATATTTTTTTTCTTCACTAAGAAAGATGAGTGGCTCTATTATTTTTACCTCAGATTCAAAGCTCTAACTCCAAAGTCTGTTGTTTCAAGAAATGTGGTAGCAAATGCCCCTCCCCAACATGGAAGAAAGTTTAAAACTTCTTACACTTGCTTTTATATAAAAAACAACAACTGGCTAGTCTGTCATTCTTAGCAGAGGGAAATTCACATGAGCTCATTAGAAAACTGACTGACAACCTTTCTTTTAAAACAAGGAAAAATTATTCTTAGTGAATCTCCTTTTGGGAGTGAGATTGAAATCCTGGCAATCAGTTTTATTATTTAAAAGGAGTGCCATCATTACAACAATACTTTTCCTTTCAGTGACACTCCTTAATCCATCTGGCCACAATGTATGAACTTGACAAAGTCCACGTGTCACAGATAAATCATTATTTGTCCCTGGCAAGAAAGCAGTCCTCTACTAATTCTCACAGCCACAATTGTGTCTAAGCCAGGGAAATAGATGCGCAGTCATGATGTTTTCTGAGCAGCAATTAGGTTAGATTGGACAACCCTGGCTAGAGGAAACATTGCCTGAAGTATATTTACCTGGTGCTATAGCACTTAGATTTATATACTGCTTCACAGAGCTATACAGCCCTGTCTAAGTGGTTTACAAAGTCAGCATATTGCCCCCAACGGGTCCTCATTTTACTAACTTCAGAAGGATGGAAGGCTGAGTCAACCTTCAGTTGGTGAAAATCAAACTGTCAAATTGCTGGCAGTGGGCAGAATTAGCCTGCAATAAATATATATATATATATAAAGAGAACTAAAGTTGTTCTGTCCCATATTTGGGTAACCAAGTATCTCCTCACAAAAACAAACAAACATATAACTA
>JAEANM010017722.1:0-12866 GCA_017656035.1 Myanophis thanlyinensis | reverse complement strand
ATAAATAAATAAATAAATAAATGTGTGTAGAGGAACAAAAATTGTGGAGACTGTGAAGCTGTTGGTGAGAGACTGTGAGGCCAGGTGGGTGCCCTTTTGGTGATGGGGGCAGGGCCCCCCACCTACCCTTTGCATAGCGGCCTTCAACCCCCGACCAGCAATGGCGGGGTTTTCCATCTGCTGCACAGAACCTACCCTTGCTCCTCAGCTTATGCCCGTGGTAATTTACCCCACCCCCGGTGCTCCCATGTCCCCATTCTGTCCTATTGGCCAGCACAAACTGCTACAACTGGACGTTGGGAGCCAAGTGGTGGGAGCTGGCATCATTTACAATATCTTGGTAAAAAGATCATCGCAACAAAGATTCTGGGGACAGTGAAATAGTTTAATGCAAAGAACGGCTATGGCTTTATTAAGAGGAATGACACTAAGCAAGACATGTTTGTCCACCATACTGCTATTAAGAAGAATGGCTTTAGAATTTTTGTTATAGTATGGCTGGTGGAGATACTGTGGAATTTGATTTGGTTGAAGGGGATAAAGGAGTCGAGGCTGCCAATGTTACCAGTCCTGGTGGTGTCCCAGTGCATGGTAGCCAATTTGCAGTAGACTGTAATCAGTATGGACGCCACTTTTGGTATAGAAATGCGCAGGAAAGATCCCTTAGATATTACCCCCATTGGGAGTATAGATCTGGTTGTTTTTTATGGAATTAGGGTTAGGGAGGGAGTTATCCAAGCGCGGGCTGGGGGATCCCCTGCTTGAGGTTGAGGCCAGACCAAGGGTTAGGTGTGCCGGGGAAGTCTTAGGGGTAGGGGGTTCGGTTCAAGGAAGGGGGGATTGTTACAAGGGGGAGGTACAATCCATCAGCATGGTGGGAGGGAGGGGCAACTATGGCAGGTATAGGGGGCCATATCAGGTTTGGGGAGCACACCTCATTGGTTATGTATGGTGGCATGCTCTGACCCCCAAATTACTTCCCATTCCCTGAGTGGTCTGTGTCATCAGGCCTTGGGCCTTCAGCTGAGGTTGTGTAATGCCAGATCTGTTAGAAATAAAGCTCCCCTCATTTGTGATCTGATTCGGGAGGGAGGAGCGGACCTGGCAGATATTACCAAGACCTGGGTGGGCCTGGAGGGGGGTGTTCCTCTGGTTGAGTTATGCCCACCTGAGTTTCGAGTGTTTCATCAGCCGAGGGCTCAAGGAAGGGGTGGGGGGTGGCGGTGGTTATTAAGGAAGATCTTTGTCTGAGGGAAATAACTTTCTCAGATGACCAGATGTGAATCCCTTTGTGTGAAGTGGGGTTCTGGGGGTCAGGTGGGCCTACTACTCACATTCCTGGCTCCCTGCTATGTGACGTCGGCCCTGCTTGAGCTCCTTGAGGTCATAGCTGGCTTGGTGGTGGAGACCCCCAGACTTATGGTTATGGGGGACTTCAACCTCCCTTCTGCTGGCATGACCTCAGGGTTGCTCAGGAGTTCATGGCTTCCATGACAGCCATGGGCCTGACCCAATTAATTCGGGACCCCACTCACACAGAAGGCCACATCTTGGATCTGGCTTTTGTCTCTGATCAGTGGCAGAATGATCTAGGCATAGGGGACCTTTATATAGAGCCCCTATCATGGTCAGATCATTCACTCCTTAGACTGGACTTCCATTCCACACACCCTCATCACAGGGAGGTGGAGCTGACAAAATGGTTCCACCCCAGGTGCCTAATGGACCCTGAAAGGCTCCTGACAGAGCTTGGGCCATTTTCCGAGGCACACATACACAACCCTGTTGCAGACTTGGTGACCATGTGGGAGAGGGTGGCTTCTTAGGCTCTTGACTGGGTCGTGCCCTTGCAGCCTCTAACCCAGCGTTGATCCCAATTGGACCCCTGGTTTTCCGGGGAGCTTAGGGAGATGATGTACCAGAAAAGATACCTAGAGAGTGGTTGGCTGGCTACCCGCTCTGAATCTGAATAAACACTTCTACGATCCCATATTAGGACATATTTAGTGGCAATAAGGATGGTGAAGCATTCTCATTTTTCCGCCTTTATTGCATCCGCAGAAAATTGCCCAGCCGCCCTTTTCAGGGTGACCCCAGGGACGCTTCACTACATCACCACCTGGAGTTTCTCCAGGATGGCCTGGACAGAGGTTTAGCCCCCAACATGCTGTGAAGGCAGGTGTCAGCCATTTCTTCTGTCTTAGACTGTGGCATGGTTTTTTTTTTTTTTAGCACAACTCCCTATGGTTCACAGGTTTCTAAGGGGAGCTATTAACCTGAGATCTCCAGTGGTTCATCATTACCCCACATGGGACCTTCCTAAGGTACTGAGAGCACTCACCAGGGCCCCCTTCGAGCCCCTAGAATCTATATTGATAAAGTTCCTAACCTGGAAGACAACCTTCTTACTGGCGATAACATCAGCCAGAAGGATTTCAGAACTAACAGCACTGTCCATCCAACAGGATCTCTGCGTCTTTCATGAGGATAGGGTAGTGCTGAGATTAGACCCAGCATTTGTTCTCAAGATTAACTTGTGGTTCCATAGGGCTCAGGAACTCATTCTCCTGAACTTTTTCCCCAGTCCCTCGCACGCACTGGAGGAACGTTGGCATACACTGGATGTTAGGCAAGCCTTAGATATATATATCAAGAGGACTGCTGAATTCAGAAGGACAGAGGCATTATTCGTTTCTTTCCAAGCAAGTAACCTGGGGTGTAAAGCATCTTCCACAATGATGGGCAGGTGGTTAAAAGCATTGATTATGACTGCATATCAACCACAGGGCCTACCGGTTCCAGCTGGAATCACGGCACATTCCACTAGGAGTGCGGCGTCCTCGGTGGTTTGGTCGGCTCAAGCTTCAATCGAGGAGGTTTGCAGGGCAGCAACATGGATGTCTCCAATGCCGTTCATCTGACATTACCTATTGGACGCGTATGCATCAGCCGAAGCAGCGTTCAGCAGACATCTTCTACAATCCGCACAGTCAACCTAAGAACCCCAGGACTGAGCTCTCCTTTATGGAGATATGGCTTTGGTATGTCCCATATGTATGTGAAGCATCTCTCCACACCAGAAGGAGAAGGGGCATTGGTCTTACCTGATACGCTCCTTCTCTTTGGGTGGAGAGATGATCCATCCCCACCCTGAGGTCAAGGGGGTTCCTGGTCAAGTTGGGGCTTTTTTTGGAGATACAGAGAGGAATAAGGGCAGACATTATCACAGAACTTCGTAGAACTGGGAGAAAGGGGGCGGCACTGGCCCTTATATATTTGCCACTCAGTCATAGATCTACTAACATATAGAGTAACCCATACATATATGGATCATCTCTCCACCCGAAGAGAAGGAGCGTATCAGGTAAGACCAATGCCCCTTTCAAGAGTTTTTACTTTCTTGGAGGAGGAGGAGAGGCTGGACCTTACACTCTGTGTCATTTGTCATCCTTGAAAGCAAAAATATACCTGCAGTTCTCCAATGACAATATGACTTAACTGAAGATTAAGATGAGGGTGTTAATAATTCTAATAAAGTATTCCAGCACACATACTAATGCAAGGCTAGCTCTCTAGTAACTCTATGATGTAATAACACACATAAAAGTTTTGGAACACTCCAATAACAATAAAATAAGAGATTGAGTTTTAAAGAGATATCTGCAGCCCACATATGAAAGGACATTGACTGTCACCCTGCATTTGCCATCTTGTAAATTTTGACCCACAACATTACTATTTTGTCCTGTGGTTCTTAGGAAATTCATAAAAGTGCTTTTTAATAAATTTAATAGGCACATTAAATAGTCAAAGTAATGGCTGTTTTTCAAGAAAACATACATTTTCAATTGTTTTTATATTGCTACTGTTGGTTTTAAAAAGACAGTTGCTACTGGCCCTTCATAGAAGATTATTATAGATGCAGAATATTATTAATTTATGAACCAATTTTGTTGCTTATAAATTTGACTCTTTTCTTAGGATCAAAGTGCAATGTTAAATTTTAATCTCTTTTAGTTTCCTTCTGAACATCAAAAAGACCACTGCAAGGAATGGAAACATAAAAATAGAAATTGCTGGTTACAAGATAGAATGCTTGGAAAAATTAATTTTCCTAGGATTGCAGATAGCTCAAAGTGGTGATTGCAGCACAGAAATAAAATTTCACATTGCATCGGGTCACACAGCATTGATGAACATGAGCTGAATATGGAAAAGTAAGGACATCAGCCTGACAACCAAATGTAGGTTGGTCTGCTCTATTGTGTTCCCTGTAGCAACCTATGGTTGAGTAAGTTAGACCTTTAAAAAGCAAGACTGGAAGAAAATTTGAGCTGTGGTGGTGGAGAAGGCTCCTGCATATTCCTGAGTAGCAAAGATGACTAACAAGCAATGCTCTAACACTGGAAGTTTTTAAGAAGAGATTGGACAAATACGACATGGTATAGGGTTTCCTGCCTGAGCAGGGGGTTGGACTAGAAGACCTCCAAGGTCCCTTCCTACTCTGCTATTCTGTTAAACAAGTACATAACACCACACATCACTGGAAGGCAAAATAAAAAAAACTGCATCTAACTTACTTTGATCATTCATGCACAGGAATTCACTGCAGAAAGCAATTAGGTTTGGAAAAGGAAATGGTAAAAGGAAATCAGGAAACAAAAAAACAAAAAACATGGTGGGAGGACACCATCAAAGCTGACACCATCAAAGCAGCCAGAACATAGAAAAACCCAAAGAAATAGTGAAAAATTGGAAGATGTGGAGAGACTTGGCCTATAGATTTGCCAAAAATCAGACTCGACTGACTGGATAGTATCATCATCATCACCATCATCACATCAAAATGCAGCATTACATCGAATATGAGTTGACTTAAAATTCCTTTCAATTTTTTTATAAGCATCAGTCATATCCTTATTTTCAAACTGCAAATTGGGATTTACCCCCATACTAATAAAACAACTTTCCTGTTTTGTTTTATTTTACAGAATATAGCAATTTTTGAACAAATAGGAACTTCAGAGACTTAATTTTTCAGCAGCAAAATGGTATATAGTGAGAAGAAAAATTAATTTCCTATCCATATGCATTTGTATACACATATATACACACAAACTATGATCCTACCATACCAGAATATACATAGCACTTTTCTTCTTGGAGAAGACTGTTAGTGGAAAGTCAACTGTTTTTGGAGCACAAATGATAATGAAATGAAGAGGACTTGTCCCTCTTTATAAGCATGATATAGATTTCTAAAGGGTGTGAGCTTTGTTACATATATAGATGTCATTCAATTTGAAAAATCTGGAGCCTATTAAATTAGCATGTCTTCCTTTGACAAATGTCCCTGTAGTGAGAAAGGAGATTGACTTGTAGGGCATCTGAATTTTTTTCCCCTCATGAATTGGAATCATCACCATTGGAAGTAAGATATTACTAGTGCCCTTGTAATTTTCAGTTTCCTAAACAGTACAGAACAAAGTGATATTGGTTCAGTCAGTTCCAACCCTCCTCACAAGGTTGTTCTTGTGAGGAAAATAGAAGGAGGAATAATAATAAATAAGCATTGTAAAAATAATAAAGATGGTATATAATTAAATAAATAATTGTTTACATTAATTAAATAAATACATTCAACTGTTATTAATTGATTGATCGATTGTGTTCCATTGAGTTGTTTTTGACTCCCACTTGACAATTTTTTCTCTATGGCAATCTTCCCCAACCTGTTCTCTCAAATCTCCAAATGATGCACCCCCAATCAGGCAACTTCTGTAACATGTAAATTATCTTTATAAATATAGTACCATTGAAATATGCATTAAAAACAAAAAGAAATAACTTAAGCACCAAATAGCTCTGAATGCAACATTTGTGGGAAACACAAAGATAATGTCAAGAGCTGCAACACCCTTTTTCTAATTGTTAATTCCCATAAAAGAAGAATCTGAAGACAGAAATAAGATTACAAGTTCTAGTCACAAAATCAAATATAACAACTATTACAGTTACTAATTCTCTGCATAGTGCATTTTTTTAGTTTAAGGCTCTGCCTCATGGGAGAACTAATGTGCTTTCCTCAGTTCTTAGGTTGGCAAAAATTATGAAAGCATAAATTGTTTACCTCCAGCAGAATCTGTCTTCTACCTCAGCTGAATGAAAGGTGCTGTCTTTATAGATTTAGGTCATGCCAAATATTTTGGATTGGCGGAAAAAATCCAGTTGCTTTCCTTAGCATACCTTAGGGCTAGAGAATGAAACAAGTTTGACAGCTGATTAGAGATCTGAGTTTAGCCATTTGTCAAAAGTGGGCACCAGACTAGCAGTCGTTCTTTCTCTTGATTATTCTCGTACTCTTTGTGTATCTGGGATGAGGCAGGGAGTGGCTCAGCCCACACAACATCTGGGGGGGGGGCAATGTGCACAGAAGTGGACTATTCCTGCTTTGTAGGAAAACAGTAGCAACAAGAGCAGCAATTAACTTGATGACATGTTACTTAATAACAATTACCACAGCATAACATTTGATAGACCAAAAGTTCACAAAATGTAGGAAACTTCCATATTTAGAATGGCCCAGAGGTATGCAAGACAAGATAGTAGCCTTGTCCTCTGGGAAACTCCCTGTTGGAGATGTCCTAGTTCAAATTCTAAAGAAATGAATTTTTAATTCCTGATGCCTGCTTTGGAATTCTATCTGTATTTTCATCACTAGGAGATTAGAGGCACAGAGAAAGTGTAGAATAAAATAGAATGGAGTGTCTCTGATGAACTCGGTTACACCCTTTCTATTTCACGTCCTCCTTTCTTGACTGGAATTTGTTGGGCTATTTTTAGATACAAGTTTAGGAATCTTGCTCTGTCTCTTCCTGATTCAGTGAGATTTTGCATATGTTCAAAAGAAGTGCATTTTTAATTCTTTTCCAGTCTGAATTTCAGTCTGATGAATCACAATAATCTTCTGATGAAGATCAGGGGACAGGAAAAGTATGATCATAACACAACTGACCTTTAAAAAAAAAAAAAGATAACTTGGGCTGTATTCAGATTGTTTCAATTTCCTTAGTAACTTATATCTTTCTTATGATGATGATGAAAATGGGAGTTTTAGTTTTTCAGATTTTAAGAAATATTGTTGGGCTTATTTTCTTTTATCTCAATCACACATTGGAATGGAAACAATATTGAATGTATACTATTGTGGGATTGGCATGGCAAATTCTTGTCACTAATTATGGTAGGAATGTGGGGTTATTTATTTCTCTAGTACAAAAAGTTCTTAGCCATAGCTAGGTCTTATTGGGTCAGAAATTTAACTTTTATTTATTCCCATGAAAAATTAACACTTGGGAGTCACTGTTATTTAAAAATGTCTGGCAATACATTTCTTTTGCAGTACATGGGTTATAACTGAATCATTTTCACCAAAAAAGGATTACATAAAGATATTTTTAAAAATATCATGAATGGACTGACGTCAATGAAATTATGTTCATTCTCTATTTGTTACTGAATAGATTTCCTGCCTGATAGTTTGGCCTGTGTAATACAGAAATGTCTTGAGACTTTTTTATTTTTGTGAAGCAATGTGTTTTCAGTCTGGATTGATCCCATTGCTATTATTTTGTTCAACTACTCTAATTTTCACATAGGTTGCAGATTCACCCAGAGTCGATGTAAAGTTTATATTTATTACTGATTTAAAGCAATCAAGTGAAGTTTGACAAAAGAGATTTGGTTGGATTAAGGAAATGATAAAAAAAACAAACATCTTGAAGAAAAGGACTATTTATAATAAAAGGTAGAATGTTTTTAAAGGTAAATGGACAACCTCAGGAGTAACAATAGGGAGCAGCTGAAGATTCTTAGGATGCCATATTGTTTTAGTGTTTTCTTAGTTTTATTCTGGCTTTATTTTAGGGTGTTTAATTTTGGTTTTTGGTCACACAGAAGACATACCATAATTATAAATCATGAAGGAAGAGATGTACATTATTGTCGTAATTCTGTGGATAGTTTCACCTGACAGAAAAGAGAAGATGTATCCAGGAGTAGATTTAATCAAAAGAGATGGAGAAGGTGCTTAATATGAAAAATGGATTCATTTGTAATCAAAACAAATAAGAACAAGAAAGAAACTCATAATTCAAATTTGTGAGGCTTAAGACCTGGGAGGGATGGAGTTCTTGCTTATTTACAGAATTGAAAAACAAATGTGTATTGGGCAAGATACAAACTGTCAAATTTTGAATTAAGTGTGTCAAAGTGAAGTGGTTTATTCAGGTTTATATTATGGTGACCATTAGAACTTAACTGTTCCATAGCAATAAAAGAAACATGAACCTTTGGCCAAATTTCATTTTAAATCTTTTTTTCACTAATTGAATTCAAAAATCAGGAAGGAATAAAAATGACATTCCCAAGCCCACATGAAACTGTAAGTAATTCAGGGCCCATTAGACAAAAATAACAGCTGATCAAAAATAACATGCAGCATTAGGTGGAAATGCCAGAAACAATAGATATATCTGCTAATTGGTTCCCATGCCCAGAGAAAAAACCCATAAGTATAAAACTGTGGTAGGCAATTCTGATACGTTTCTATTCAAGAAACCAGTTCTTCTGACTAATCAGGGGAACATTACCATAAACTAGAGGCTATTGCCACAGCTCTCTAAAATTAGCTGATAAAGTAAATATTATTCTGCAGCTAATTGGATAAGGAATTATGCTGGTGGCATCTTTAGAAGAAAACCATATGGAATTAGAGAAAAGATGCCAGAGAAAGGCATTAGTCTTAGTTGGGTTCCCTGCTTAGGTCTCAAGTCACAATTGGAAGAAATGATATATGACTGCAAGTGTAATTTGGAGACCAGCAAATTAACATCTTTATTAAATTGTTCCAGTAAGGGCAGCATTTAAAATAATAAGTTATTTGTTACTGTAGACAGATAGCAAAATAATACATGCAAGGCTAATACTTTGTCTTTATACTGATATCAGACATCTATCAAAGAAAAGAAGAAGATAGTTGGAAGGTTTTTGATAAAACTGCCAAGATCTGTGGATTGCTTTAGCTATTTTTTGTTAGTATGTGAAATTAAAGATACTATTTGCATACTATTTTTTGTTTTCTTCCTTTATCTTTGGTATTGTTGGTATGTTGACTAACTTAACCTAACTTAACCTTGGCAATGATCAGAAAACTGACAAGGAGGCAGGGAGAAAAAGGAGAAGTACATAAGTACACTTGTGGACAGGAGGAAAGGGATAAACTTTCAAGGCAGAGTATAGAGGGTTAAGAGCTAAGCATCTCCCCCTGCCCAAAAAAGCCTAAGATTTCCAACAAAAATAAGTGCATAATATTTCATAAAGGGCAAGAATTTTTTTAAATTCTTAAATTTTTAAAATTTCTGAAGTTTTTTTAAAAACAATTTCTTTTTCCATTTTTTTAAATTTCTTTTTTCAATTTTCAAGGTCTCTTCAATTTTTCAATTTCTTTTTTCAACTTTTATTTTTTCCAACTTTTAAATTTATTTTAAATTTTAAATTCTTTTTCCATTTTAAATCTTTTTCAATTCTAAATTTCTTTCAAAAATTTTTATAAAATTCTTTTTTCAAATTTTAATTTATTTTTCAATTTTTTGAACAGTTAAAAAGCAGTTTAGTTATTTTAATTCTTTAGAAATATTTAAATTTATAAGTAAATATTTAAATATTTAAATTCTTAACTATGAGGAAAAAAATAAAAAGTCACAGAAAAAGAAACAGATGTTTAAAACAGGGAAGATAGTGATGAATTTTTCAACACAGAGAACAAAGGATCAATAACTTTTGTAAACTATTATAAACTGAAACTGCGGCAGAGAAAATACTATTTTTTAGAAATTTTTAATTTTTTAATAAATAAAAAAGTAATATAAATAGAGACTAACATTATAGTGACTTGCAAAATATGTCATGTGTTTGAGCTTATGCCCACAGAAGAACCAAATGATATATGTGTCAAATGTAAATAATATGAATTACTAGAAGAAAAAATATCAAAGCAATTGTAGCCACTCTGAAACTCAATGAACAAAGAAGACTAAACCACAATTAAATACAATAGGGAACAAATAACTTCTTTAAAAATGACCCTATATGTGAACAAAAAGAAAATGAATATATCCAAATTAGCAGCTTCCATAAAAAATGATTCTATATATGAACCTAAAGAGGAAATGTGATGGAAACATTTCACTTTTAGAATAAAATAATAACCATGCTCAAAGCCTCCACTACCTACACTAACCCACTGGAAAGCCCTTCTGGAACTGGCTTTCATAGTCTCCCGCTGGAAGAAAATGTATAGACACCTATAAAAGAGAAGTCATCAATAGTTTCTAAAAAGAGAGATACAACCCAGCATTCCTGGGACAGGAAGAATAGTATCTCAGACTTCCCTAAAAGAAAAAAGATGAATTTTGGTGATAGGAGATTCAATTTTTGCAGGAATAGAAACTGTAGTCTGCAGACTAAAAAGTCAATCTAGGGAAGTATGTTGTCTCCTTGGAGCAAAAATCCAAGATGCAACTGAGAACCTTACTAAAATAATCAACCCAGAGATTACTGCTCCTTTCTTCTCTTACATGCAAGGACCAATGACACAACAATGAATCTAAACACAATTACAAGAGATTACGACCAGCTAGGGAAGAAACTTTAAAAATCAGGACCACAACTGATGTTTTCATCCATATTTCCAACAAAAGGCCAACATCCAATGACAAAGCAAAGGATTTTATATACAAACCACTGTCTTAAAAACTGTTGTCATCAAAAGAACTTCAGCTTTATAGACCATGGTCTGCATTACCCACATGACGGGCTAGTGTCCAAGGATGGAATGAATCTCACAAGAACTGGAAAGAATATATTCTGAAAACAGAATATAGGGTTTTAAACTAAAATGGGGGGGAATCTTTAAGATCTTTAGAACCCAATTCCAATCAAAACCCATTAGATAACCAATCATATGAGGAGGTAGGGAGTAAAGAGAAAGAAGAAGAAAAGAGAACACAATGAAGTAGAGAGTGATGGAAATGATGGAAAACCCAGTTATAATTGTTAGCTACGCAAGGTCCCTAGATCTAACTGATTTCCCCACTACTGATTCAACGTTCCTAGGATTCTTGTAGTAAAATAAATTCTTTTTGTTGGCAGATTTAGATAACAAGATAATCTTTTAAATGGCAAGATATGCAATGACAGTGTAATGGTTCTATATGTGTGATGCTATGTAGACTGGATTTCCAGTAGCAAGGAGGGTGAGCATTCTAATGGTGCAAGAGAAACTCAGTTCATATAATTTGGGTAAGAAAAAGATTGTGAAGATAATTCTTTCCTAACAATTCCCAATACTTCATAGTTGTGCTAGTTTGCTTTAGTTTAGTTTAGATTTTGTCTATAGGTGATGAACAGTAAATAAATATGCTTGGAATAGTCACAACATAGCTTTCTTGGTTTTTAGAAATTGAAAGTATGTGGGAAAGACCTTGGCACATGAGGTGAAAAGATGCTGCCTAGGGAATAGTCAAATAAGAGGGAGCATAGCCAACAGTTGCATAACGGGCAGAGCAAGAGACTCAGATGGGACTCTATTATATAGACACAAATAAAATTTTAGAACAATATTGTTACTTTATTAAGTAATAATTCTATACTTTGTTCTGGGCATCTTTAATAGCAGAAATATTAGATTTTATAGCTGTTTCAGCAGAGAATCTAGTAAGTCTCCATATCTTTATTTCATATAATGAAAATTTCTATTTAACATTCTTTTATTATTTATCTTTATGTTATCTTTCTGATATAATCATGCTATAATTCATAATTCATCCAAACCAGAAAGGTTGGTTTGACCTCTAATAAGTCCTATTTCAAATTTTCAGTAAAATTTGGAAATAGAAGGTAAGTAAAATTTAGTAAAATATTTGTATAAATTCTATATATTTATGTGTTGGGGCACAGACCTTTCAAATGGTAAATAGTTCAGTTTGTTTTAAGTTCTACTATGGAGCACACTAAATTCAGTGATCCATTAACCTAATTCTAGCTTGGCAAACTATTCTTCCTCAAATGAGAAGATAAACTTTTGTTTTCTCTGCCTTCTAATTTTACTATAATAAATTGAGTATACATTATACATATTTTTATGCTCAACTTTTAGGCAATAAAGCAGTCGATAGATAATGAGATTACCACTTGAATTTAGATAATTTAGAATTATCTAAATCTTAATTCAAAATGTTGCTGTAATAAATCTGAAATTTTAATTTTTTTCAAGCAACCAAATCTATCCATTTCATGAAAACAGAAATATTCTTAGTGCCAATTCCAAAATATCCTAAAGAACTGAGCTTTGTACAATCATTTAATGCTAGATTATGCTAACAAATTCTGATATTCCAGTTGGGATTATTTAGAAGTATGCATAATGAGCATGTGCACATGTGTATGTATGCATGTGAAAACAAAGTCTAAATTTCTAGACCACTGCTTCGGTTCAGAAACTGCATTTTAAAAATACTGACAGACCATGGGAGGGGGAATATTCTTTGGCAGCCAACTCTGCATACTTATGCTACTGGAAGCAAAGTTAAAGATATAAATAGAGATCTTTGCAGAATGCCAGTTCCATAAATATATGAGAGGAGTGACAACTTTATATTTTCTCATGTTGAGAAATAGTTCTTAAATAGATGAGAGTTTATTAGTGGTTTGTTTTTAGAAAGGAGAGACAGACTTGAATTGTGAACAAACAGCTCTTTTTATTAATCAGAAAGACACTCCAGACCGACTGAACAAACAGGGAACCA
>JAEANM010017721.1:0-12866 GCA_017656035.1 Myanophis thanlyinensis | reverse complement strand
ACCTTCCTACCTGTCTCCCTGATCACTTCTGCTGTAGTTTCCCAGTCATCTGGGAGTTCTTCCTGACTACCCAAAGCTTGTCTCAACTTCTATCTGAATTCCTCACAACATTATTCCTTTTGCAACTTCCACCACTTGGGTCTTCTCTATCTTTCCTCTCCTCTTCATCCTGACTGTCAGTCATCCTACACACCACCATCTGATGCTGTCTGGCTATACTCTCTCCTACCACCACTTTGCAATTGCTAATATCTCTAAGATTGCCTCACTTACATAATGTAGTCTGTGTACTCCTACCTCCACTCTTATATGTAGACACATAGATCAATAGATACATAGATCAATAGACATAATAGACAACATCTATAGATATGCAAAAGAGACTATCACTTCATCCCAAAAAGAACAAAAACACCTTCCACCAGCAATCCAGCACCTAGATCAGCATAGATTATCTATGGTTAATAGATTAATAGCAGAACCAGGATCAAGTAAACAGTACCCCAATCCAGAAACTGCCAAAGAAGCCAACAGCAAAGAGCCCAATCAAAGAATCTCTAAGGTCACCAACAGTGACAGACAAGCAATATAAGCTGAGAGCACTCCTTATTAGCACTGATGATGTTACCTAGTTTGGGTAATGAAACGTCTGCAAGAAAACAAGCAAACTCAGCACCAAGGGCCCCTCAAGTGGAATTAAAATACTTTATTTCTGCACAGGAGCAAGCTAAAAGTTTTAATAAATTCCAACTTGAAAAGAGAAGGGGACACTCCAAACAGGTGTGCATTTAACTTTTTTTTACTTCATCATGAACAAATTCAATCTCATTGGTTACCTACTACTTCCTGAGTGTACTGATTGTGTGCAGTTGCATATGCTATACAATGTTCTTAACATGTCTCTAAATTGCTCATTTAAATACTTAAGGGTTGATTTTTTTTTAACGCCTTTGGACTCTTGCCTGGATCTATGCCCATAAATGAAAGCTAAGTGTCACATTACTTCTTATCTGATCTAAATTATTACCTTGCTGAATCTGTTTAAATAATAACAAGGACAACAATAACAATAATGAATTTTATGAAGCAATTTAAAACATATTGTAGTTTTACGTGAGCCTCTTCTATGAGCTAATATTAAAGTACCTAGTCTTCACTGGATCATGGTTAAAATACCAGGACTTCAGATTCTATAGGCATGGGGGACAAAAAAAGCCACTTTGCCTTTTAAAGAGGCACTGGAGAAGGGCCTCCCTCCTCAAGCAGCCACTGCTGGGCTCCATGATTCAGGACAACTTTTGTGCAGTCACTCAACTTTTCTTTTTAGGGAAGGTGGTAGCATTGCAACTCCAAAGGATCCTGGAGGAAATGGATTATCTGGACACTTTCAGTCAGACTTCAAGCAAGTAAGGGACAGAAACAGCATTGGTTGCACTCGTGGATGTCCTCTGGTGGGACTGGGATGGAGGTAATGCATCCATCCTTACCATCTACTGGTTATCCCTTAGAAGTATGAGACTAAAACATTTTTGTATTTTTTATAATTTTTAGAATTCTTTATTTGCCAAGTATGATTGGACACACAAGGAATTTGTCTTCGGTGCATATGCTCTCAGTGTACAATAAAGGAAATGATACATTTGGCAGGAATCATAAGATACAACACTTAATGATAGTCATGGGTTACAAATAAGCAGTCAATTCATACTAGGAGATATTTTAGTGATCTCTCATGCGTATGTAGGGAGGCTGACTGGCCATCAGGTCCCCTTATACCAAGGTGACTCAGGTGTTTTTGTCCTTGATAGGAAGAGTTAGGAAGGAAATCCATAGGAAAAAGCATGATTCTTCCTAGCATTGACTAATGCTAAGGAGAAAAAAGTTAACTTGTGACAAGTTGTGTCTTGCTGGTGTGATGCATGAGTGGAGACCAGAGAAAAGGGTGGGAACCACAATTCTTAAACTGGAGCATGAGCCAGAGGTCCCTTCTGTAACCCACACCTCATTCTTCTCCAAGACTTCGTGCCAGAGGCTCAAATGCACTTCTGCTCCGAGTTGGCTGCTTGCCCTGGCTCTGACATCTAATTTCTGGAGGGCAGGAATGGTTTTGTGGCGCCATCCTTCCAGAGGCAAATCAGATTCCCCCAAGCACTGTATGTGTCTGAATGGATGGATTAAGTCTGGGAAGGTTAAGTAATTGACTTCCCGTGCTCACATTCTCCAAGATTAACCTACACTGAACCTCCCTAGAAGGGAAAGACAAATAGGCACATTTCTACTAGCTCCAGGTTGTGGTTGGAGATGCCTCCTGGTCTCCCCATGGAGAAAACATTATGGTCAAGGGCAAGTATTTCTGAGCATTTTGTAATGGAATTGAGAATTGTGTTAGAGATATTGTGCCAAAATGTGGAATCAGTAATGTGCGTATTCTTAGAATATGCCAATTGGAGCATATATTCTAAACTGGCTTAAAGTTAATCCACCCGACACCTGTTAACAAACCAAGGTAGCTTACCATGCCTAGCTTGGGAAGCAAAGCTGGGGTGGGTCTGTCATGGAACCCCAAGCCCACTACCAGTCCTGTGGTTCTGCTGGCCCTTAGCCACAAGGTGTGCTGTGCTCTATGTAGGGACACACGGTGTAGACTTTTCTTAGTTGACCAGGAATATACATAAACGACCTGAGGCTGGAACTTGCCGAGTGGTACACAGTCATCTCTGG
The DNA here is from genome assembly GCA_017656035.1 of Myanophis thanlyinensis. NCBI lineage: Eukaryota > Metazoa > Chordata > Lepidosauria > Squamata > Homalopsidae > Myanophis > Myanophis thanlyinensis. The sequence continues at coordinate 10,145 of JAEANM010017721.1, read as the reverse complement.
TTGGTGCTGATGAAGCAGTAGCCTCACCTTTATGCCTTAACCACGCAAACCAGGGAACAAGATTGTGCCGACCTGAGTCTCATCCAAAGGTAGCGATGGCTTTTTGAGGTAGGAAACAGGCAACTGCGATTTTAAGTTTAAAATAAACTTAATGGACTTTATAGATCCCACACTGTCCAATAACACAACAATTCATCACTGCTTTGCTGTTATCTGGCTCCACCCACTGCACCCTTTATTTTCCTCAAACTTAAAACTGCAGTTGGAGTCTAATACATACATAGGTGAAACCCTACCCATGCAAAAGAAAACTTCATATACTTGACAATTAAGAAGCAATTACCAGAAATATATGTACATTTGCATAGTTTATTCCAGTCACAGAATTTATAACTGCTTTAAGCAGAATTATCAGCCCTCTAGAAACTGATACTCATTTGTTCCCCCCCACACATTGCTTCAAGCCCAATGAGCTATCTTTTCTCTCCAAATACTCTTAGAACAATTCTGTCGCTCCCTTTTCAAAGATTTAAGAACTGACCAATTGAAAGCAGATTTCAAAGTAATGAACATGTTTTATCAGGGTGATACATAATTAGGAGGAAGACTGGCACTTGAAAGATGGCTGCGCAAGGGAAGTCTTCAGGTAATTTGTCTCCAGGTCTCAGCCCCTTGAGAGATACCACTCGCTTTCTCTCAGTACTTATAAAGTACTTATAAAGTGGTAATTTAGTCTAAATTACCTGAAGAATCCCAATTAATAATCAGCACTATTGAGACTACCCAAGGAGCCCTGAAATAGGTGGCACTGAAGGTCTGGCATCCTGTCCATAAGAGTCAACTGATGTTTTTGGAAAGTCCAACAAGAGAGGGTTACAGAATGCATGTATTTGGAGAGACCTTAGGAAACCCACCAAATCATTCTGGAGAGATGGATAACCAGCCCCATTTAGAAGCCTCCAAGAAGGGGGAGATCAGATCTAGGGAAGTGATTCCACTGGTGAACAACTTTTCCAGGAAGATCTAGAGTGTGGCCTTCAATGGCTGGCTCTGGGGGCAAGTGGTTTTGCTCATAGAGGTAGTACAGCATCTGGATGGGCTGAAGTTCTCAATGGGTTGAGATCCTCAATGGATTTGTCGTATCTTCTTGACCTAGTATTGAAGTGGAGCAACAAAAGTTAGGATATAATTTACTAGACCAGATGGGGTGTGTGTGTGTGTGTGTGGGTGTGTCCGCGTGTATAGGAGCGAGGGAGAGAAAGAAACAGCAATAATTTAGGTCGCTTCTCATTAAGGGAGGTATTTTGGGAAAGTCAGGATGGTGTTCACATGGCATGCCTCATCTGGAGACTGAATTAACCAGTCTTCTGATTGGGAACAATATATTGAGCCATAAAACTTAAAAACTAGATGCTAAGTCACAAAGGAATGGACAAAGGTGAAAATGAATAAAGGACTCCATATTTAAGATTTTAATGGCTTCATTAAACTTCCTGCTAATGTCCTTTGTGGGTCTTGCTAATACTATGTGGGAGGTCACTTATATGCATCAAATTCACAACTGTTTACCTCGACCACCTCCAGGAGTTTTTCCATCCCTTTTGGAGACTCTCAGATATTCCTAGTCATGTGCCAAGACTAGGCCCATGTGGCCCAATTCTGGCCAATTCACTGTTTCTGCCACAACCAGCAAGCCCATGAATTACAGGTGGCAGCCATACCTGATATTCCTTCCAGCCTAGCAAGGGCAAGCAAGACAACAGAATTAAATATTCTTTAACATTTCTTTGCAGGGCACTGTTCATTTTAACCTGAGGAGAAGGTTAAAATGCAGTGTGCTCTCTTGTCTGTACCAGAACTCACTGGGAACGAGCCTGTGCAGCTCCCCTCCCCCAGGAAGGAAGCCTGGGGACATCTTCTCATGCCCCACATAGGAGGGTGGAGAGGGATGTTGCAGCAGCCCTCTCCATGTTGGGTGTGAGACTCCCATCCTGTCTCAGAGTGCACTATAATTCTTTCCTCAGACCTCAGTGGTGCTGCCTGTCTGCAGAAGCTTCAAGATGCTTTCTCTTATTGAGATAATGTTGATATAGTTATGAGATATGGAACAGAACATAAAGACGAATATGTGGTTGAGCTCATTTCTGTATGGAGAAGTGATAATTTGGGATTTTGCTGTTCTAAAAAAAAGACATATTGGTTTGTTTGTTTGGTTTCTTTGGAAAACCCAATAAAATTCTTTTTAAAAAAAGATGCTTTCTCTGTCCTAGGGGACATCCTTCCTCCATCTCTTCAGTAGAATTCCTGTTGAACTGAGATGGGCAGGAATTGATCTATCATCTTCTCTCTGCAAAGCAGCCTTTATTGAATCAGGGCGGTAGCCCTTTCATCTCCCCTGAGAAGTGCTGTCTAAGCTGGAGCCTTTCAGACTGTACATGGTGGCTCAGTCTAGGCTGGTTCTCACTGAGAGGATGAGCTTCTGGGAGCAAAGCAGGAAAGAACTCAGAAGGCAGGTAGATGTTTCCCCTCTCCCCCTTCAACCCTTGCTGAGAAACGTGGTGCAAGAAGAAAATGCAGGGTTGTGAAAATGAATACCCAGCCATATAAATGCCCCCTTTGCCTGCACTTGCGAGATCGTATCACAAGCACAAATGATTACAAACCAAAATATCCAGAATACTGACAGTTTAGAAGACGTTCAGAGGAGGATGACAAAACACAGGGAGGAGGAGGAGGAGAAAGAAGAAAGAAGTTCCAGTTCTATGACTGTCAGTAATAGTGGGAGATTTCAATTACCCCATATCAGTGGGGAATTTGCCAAATAAAATCCCAAATATTTTTTTGCCGAGAGCTTCATTCAGAATGAACAAACAAGAAGGTCTGCTGTCCTAGCCCTAACCCTCATCCACAGGAAAGAAATGAATACAACTGAAACTTTAGGCAAAGTACAATGTTACTTTGTAATATCTGGAAGGGGAACTGAAAAGAGAAATTTTTGGAATGAATTATCCAAATTCCAAAAGAAGATAGGTGAGATCCAATCACTGGAAATCCTGAAGGAGCAAATGATCCAAGAAGGATGAGAAGAATTCTAAGAAATAGGGCTCTGTAACGGACTGTCAGAAATAACCCACCCACCCCCAAAATGGGAAAAAAAATCTGGAGGCCAGCAAGGATACAGGAGTTTTTTCAAATGCTGAAGAGAAAAAGAGCCGCATATAGAACATGCAAAGAGGAACCATAAGTGAGTCAAAAAATAAAGAAGACTGTAGGCCTCTGGTGATTAAGGCTGATGGTGCAAAGGCATCTTCCCCAGAATAGAATAGAAATGGCACTATGGCTATTAAGAAACTGCATCTCAGGACAAATTCAGCTGAATGGAAGGGTTCAGCCCTCTTTCTCAGGGAATAAAGACAATCCAGGCTGGAGTCTGGACAACATGTGTTGTTTCCCAAGGGAAAACAAACAGTCTGGCAGGATTCTTGTAATAATAGGTAATCAACAATATAATATCCACTTGGGCCTACCCACAAGTGATTCTGGTTACCTGACCCTAACCCCAACAGATGAGGACAAGAGAGAAATTAGGTTATTTTGAATGCCCCAGAGCCACATGGATTACATTCTTGGGTGTTGAGGATGATTGTAGAATCTTCTTGGTAATCTCTGAGAACTTCTGGAGGACCGGTGAGGTTGCAGAAGATTGGAGAAGATCAAATCTTAAGGAGAAATTTCATGTCAGTGAGAACAATTACTCAGTGGAACAGCTTGTCTCTGGAAGTTGTGGGTGCTCCATCATTGGAGGTTTTTAAAAAGAGACTGAATAATCATTTGTCCATAATGGTATAGGTCAGACATGGGCAAACTATGGCCCGTGGACCACATCCGGCCCGTTGGGCTTTTTAATCCGGCCCGCCGAACTAGTTACTAGAAGGAACCCTGCAGTTTCGAGGAAGTCCTGTTATTAAATTAATAAATTTGGAAAACATTTTTTTCAATAAACTAAATATAATAGTGTTTCTAGACACCCTTCCAAGATGAAGAAATCACTTTTGGGGGTACAATCACTCAGCCAATGTTGAGTCCATCTTACAGTAGTTTCATGCAGCCTAATACTCCAGTGGGAGCAGGGGGCGTTGAGGCACAAAGCTCATTTTATCATTTCATTTATTTCATTTAGCTTGGGGAGGGAATTATGTGGATAGAAAACTTGGAGAGTACCTGACAAGAGAGAGGATTTGAATAGGTCCAGAGCAGCTGAAATGAAGAGTTTAGAATGGGAGAATTGCTGAGTTCTGCATCTCAGTGGAAAACATGTAAGACACTACTCTAAGATGGGGTAAGCATGACTTGATAACAGTACATGTGAAGGGATCTGGGTGTTCTCATCAATCGTACTTAAGCAGCTGCTAAACAGGCAAATGCTACCCTGGGAAAATTTACAGCAACATAAAAGTCCAAATCCCAAGAAGTAAACATCCCACTCTACCCTGCCCTAATCAATCCCCACCCGGAGGTTTATATCCATCCCTGGCCTGCCTTGTTCAAAAGGCTGCCAGAGCTCTAGGAGGAATGGTGGGAGAGCTGGATATGCTTAACCTACAGCAGGGCAATATAATGGCAGTCTTCCCATACTTGAAGGGCTCTCAGAGGACAGAACCAGAACCAGCATGCTCAAAGAACAGGGAGGTCAGGCTGGCCTGTGAGGCAAATTCTCCTTTAGCAAAAATATTCTCTTGCAAGGCTTCCCAAACTTTTTCCTTCATTACCCAAAACCACATATCAGAAAGTCCTTTTCACCCAATGTAGGAAAACCACTTTAAGTCAATTTAAAAGACTCTGTTGCATTTGGATAATGGGGTTGTGTGCCCCTACCCAAAGAAAAACGTTTACCCAATTTGGGATAATTTGCCCAGATTTGGGAAGCACTGTTCTAATGAATTGGACCAGATGACCTCTTACATTTTTCTGTGTTGAGTTCACCTTCCCTTGTGGATTCCTTAGTCCTGCCTCTTCCCCCCTTCCCCCCCTCCCCGCAAATGGACTGTCCCCACAAAGAAAATGTCCAGTGAAATGGTGGGGCCTGAAGGAATGTCTGCTGCAGGGACAAAAGATGAGAGGCAGTGGCCCAGGATGGTTGCCCTTAAATGGAACTTGCACAAGAAGCAGCTGGGTTGCCAACTGCCCCCTTAGTTCATATTGGTGTGCTTTTCTCCCCTACCTGGAGGGAGTTCCTAGGCGTGGGACTAATCTCCAGCCCTTCCAAAGAAAGTTAACCTCTAGTGGGATGCTGGCCTCTTAGTTCCCCCGATTGTCATTTAATCCTGCTTGGTGCCATCCCATTCCCTTCCCCCCCAGCCCCAGCCCCAGCCCAGCTGTCCTGCTGCTAGAATGGGCTTGGAAATGGAAGGTCTGCCAAGGAAGGCCTGCCACGAACCTTGGTCTCAGGCAGGGCAGTCCCAGCAGCCTCTTCAAAGTCATTTTTTGGTTTTGAAGGACCCCAAGAGTTTTGGCATGAACTTTCCCATCTTCTTGTCTTTGGCATCTGTCTCGCATTCCTCCTCGCCTTGCTCCTCCTTCTTGCAGAAAACCTCAAAGCGGCTGTAGACTCGCTTCTCCTTCCTCATGCTCTCCATCCTCTTCAGAAGAGAATCACGGTCCTCCGAAGGATCCCTCTGCAGGCCCCGCTTATGGCTCCCAAAGCTTTCTGATCTGCTGATCCCCATGTTCCTCTCATCCCCTTTACGGTCTAAACTTGTGGAGGACCTAGACAGCTCAGGATTGCTGGCCGCTGGAAGCTGCCTGGCCAGCTCTGCCCGGTTCTTCTGGCTGTTGGCCGAAATCTGTTCCAGAATGACCTTCGTGTCATCTCGGAGATTGCTGCTGTACAGGACATTGGCCGTGGAGGAGGGCAATCGAGGTTGAGCCACTGGATTCGTCCTGAGGACAGGCACCAGTGGGGTCAGTTTGGGAGATTTCTCCTCTTCTATAATCTCCTGAGAATCGCTCCTGGACATTCGCTTGAGGGCTCCTGCACTCAACTTATCTGGCTTCCAGCTCTCCAGGCCTGTTTCTTCATCTGTTTTTCTGTCAGCTTTGGGATTTAGCAACTGCTTTAGCTTGAGAGACCCTTTCCTAAAAAACTCTCTAGGACTCTGTTCCTGCTTGCAACTTTCTTCCTCAGGCTTACTGAGAGAGCTGTCAGAGCCCTGGTTCTTGGAGGAGATGGTGTTGGCTGGGACTGGTGCTGGCTTGTGATCTTCAGTTTCAGATCCATTTCCTCCTTTGAAAGACACATTTTCCTTCCTGTCTGCTATGGCAAGTTTCTGAGTTTCTCCCACAAATATTAGGTTCTCCTTCTCTGGAAGACTGGATTGGTCTGTTGGGTAGAATCGAGAAGTAACCTTGTCTGTTTTATTGCTTCCATGGCCCATGGGGTCCTTGCTAAACATGTCGGTCACTGAGGCAGAGCCTCCAAATTGCTCCTCCGACTCCGGGTGCAGCTTATAAGGGCTGAAGGAGTCTTTGGAGTCCAGCACCTGGCTCTCCAGAATCTTGTACTGTACCGACTTAGTGCACTTTTTTTCTGCATTCTGGGATTCTTCCTGGAGAAACGCAGACATAGCTTTGGTGTGACTGAGGGTGGTACTTTGTGAGTCTTTCCCCACTGACTTGTACTTTTCCAGCAGCTCGGCCACTTTAGAGACAGTGCTGGCTTTTATAGTTTCAGCATCCTTTATTATTTCAGTGGAGATCTGCTCTTTTTGCACCATTTGGACTTTCTCAGTGGATGAGTTTGGCTGGTCTAATTTGGCAGCACTAAAAATAAGAGAAGATCTAAGTCGCGAACTCCTCTGGATCAAGGGGTTTATCCTGCTTCTGAAAGGATCCTGTTTCACCACTGAGGTTTCTTCTGGCAATCTCTCAGTTCCAGAAATGTCTTTGGCATTTGGAAGTGGAAGCGGAGGTTTGAAAGTGGGGAGGAGGTCGCTGGGATACCTAGTAAGGGGTTCTGGAGGACAAAGTACCTCGTTATGCACCTCCGACTCCATGGGCATTGGAAGGCCTTCCTCTCCTGGGTCAGACTGATACCCACTAAGGTAGGAGGAAATTCTCCAGTTGCGCAACCCTGCTCGGTTCTCCTGAACTTTCTTGTCTTGCTCTACATCTTGGCCTTGGTCGTGCAGGAAAAGCCTCTGCTCCATGCTCTGCTTCTGTGTGGGAGATGTCTGGCACATAAACTTCTGCCCCATGTTTTGCCTTCTTAGAGATGGAAGACCGAGGAGACCATTTCCTCCTGGATTCAGGTGATCAGAGCCATGTCGCACTTCTTTGGAAGAATTGGAAGGCACATAATCCAGCCGCAGTGGATACCCATCTTGGGGGAAATTGGATTCCAGTTCTGGACACCTAAATCCATCGGCATAATCTTCTGGTTCGTTGAATCCTAGTCTGCCTCCTCGGATTCTTTCAAAAAGCCCCTGGGGCCTGTTAGCCCCATGGGGATGTTCAAACTGATATTGATAAAACTGATCTTTCTGAAAATGACTGGACTGAATTTTGAATTCGTCCAAATTGTTCATGTATAACTGCTTAGAAAACTGCTTTGTGGACTGGAAGTTCTCAAAGGTGCCTTCAGCAAAGCTATGCCTTTTAAATGAGTCCATTTCCAGCTGCTTAGAACGGAGGTAGCCCCGAACAGGGTCTGCCTGGCAGTTCTCCATTTCCATTTTTTTGGAATACATTCGCATGGCCGAACCCTCCAAGGTGTGACGCAGCATATCGTCCCTTCTAAAAGAAGACAGGAAATACCTGTCTGGGTCAATCCGGTCCATAAAAGGTGAGAAAAGGTTGTCCTCTCGGGGGAGATGCAGGTGAGGCTTCTTGGGAAAGAAGGGCATGTTGTTGCCAAAGGGGGCCATGCTGTAAGGCCCCACTGGAGCCTCTGTCCTCACTAAAACGTTGGATGGGGGAACCAGCGGGTCTGACTGGGCGAAAAGAATGCGGAATTCCTCATCAAAGCTGGCCACAAGCTCACCCTGAAAGATATGGGCGATGCTCCGGTGGATCTTCTCAAATGACCACATGAAGCTGCAAAGGAAAGAGCAGGAGGAGAGAAAAATGAATCTTTGCCACGAGCTGCAGCCCATAGCACTTAACCCTACTGCACCCTGAACCCCTCCAGGCAGAGATCTCTTGGTTTCCACTGGTCATGGGACCTCTAGGGTCGATTGACAGTTTCACAGCAGGCCACTTTATTAATCTGATGGCCTAGTGGGACCCAAGTTCCATGGTCAAAACTTAGTTTCTGTAAGTTCTATCCCCTAGGTTCTCATTAGGATGCCCAGGATTAATTGGTGTGCAGGCCGCCTGCCCACCCACCCCGCCTCCTCCCTGCTCACCTATAGCTGCCACTCAGCACCACCATGCAGTCCACCAGCAAGAACTTCTCCTTTAAGTGACCCTTGAATGACATCCCTGTGCGGCAATAGTAGGTGGGGCCAGAAACTGTTCGCACTCGTAGGAACTGCAAAACAACAAAGAGGCTGATCAGCAGATGCCTTGTCCTGATCACTTTCTCACTCCACTTGCTTCCAGTCCAGGTTTCCCCTCTTGGCCCCTTGAGCATCCATTCTGACAGCTTCTGTCCTGCTCAAGAGGCTCGAGTGGCTTTGATCTTTCACCAGAACAGGATCGGCTGTGGTGGGGTGGGGTTGGAGGTTGAAAAAAGGCTCCTGCCTCTTCCTGAGAGCCCCTCCCATTTTAGTCCTTTCAGCTGGAAATCAGCAATGGCTAGCAGATGTTTGTGATGCTGTTACACTTTATGTGAACTGGCTGTTAATTCTTCCTTATATTTGGTAAATTTGTCCCCCCATGGGAAACTATTTCTGAAACTGGCACACAGACTGCCAACTACAAAAGACTTTTCCAGTGTGCACTCGGTATTGCAATGTCCTGTGTTCTCAAAACACATTTTCCTACTTTTACCAAATCATGATTTACATGACCCAATGTTCTGGGTTCACACAACATAGTTGTGAACCAAACATTAGATTAGGTTTAGGTTTTATTTGATTTATATACCGCCCCTTGTCTCAGATTCAGATTTTATTTGTCACATATATGATCATACATGGTACAATAAGCAGTGAAATGCTTTGTATGACCGCTTTACATTAAAGAAGTCCCTCTCCCCAGGGACTCGGGGCGGTGCACAGCCAATAAAAAACATAGATACAATGACAATTAAAAAACCTATTAAAATAATTAAATAAAGGCTGTCCTATTAACATTATCATTATAGTTAACATTCAGTTAAAAACAGTTTAAAAACAATTAAAATATAAACAGTTAAAATTTAATTTAAATTAAATTGGTTTAAAATAAATTAAGTCGAAATTAAAACCCCAGGTATCAGGCCAGGCCGGCTAGTTGAAACAAATGGGTCTTCAGGGCACGTCAGAAACACTGGATATCCGGGGGGAGTTCATTCCACAGGGAGGGTGCTGCCATAGAGAAGGCCCGGACCCTCGGGGTGTCAGACGACACCGTCCGGATGATAGAACCCTGAGGCCAACCCTATGGGAGCGCATGGGTTGGCTGGAGGCTGATGGTGGCAACAGGCGGTCCCGTAAGTACCCGGGTCCCAAGCCATGGAGCGCTTTAAATGTAAACACCAACACCTTGAACTGCACCCGGAAGGCCACAGAAAGCCAGTGCAGCTCGCGCAGGAAAGATGTAACGTGGGAGCTCCAAGGAGCTCCCATAATTACCCGCACGGCCGCATTCTGGACCAACTGGAGCCTCCGGATGCTTTTCAAGGGGAGCCCCATGTAGAGAGCGCTGGCATAATACAGACGGGAAGTTACCAGGGCAGAAGTGACTGTGCGAAGAGCGCCCCGATCCAGAAAGGATCGCAACTGGGCTATCCCACGGACCTGATAGAAGGCCCCCCTGGAGACGGCTGCGATATGATCGTCCAACGATAGCCGTACATCCAGGAGGACGCCCAAATTGCGAGCCCTTTCCGTGGGAGATAGAATTCCCCCCCCTCCCCCCCAGCCAGCAATAGTTTAAGCTGGCTGTATCTGGGCGCAGGAAAGCACAGCCACTCGGTCTTGGCTGGGTTGAGCTGAAGCCTGTTT
>JAEANM010017720.1:0-12868 GCA_017656035.1 Myanophis thanlyinensis | reverse complement strand
TTTCCTAGTCATACAGAAAGAAGTATTTACAACTGGTTACTTCAGCATGTTTCTCATTGACTGGTTTTATGAGGCTTTGTTGAAGTTACCAGGGAGCCAGTAATTCTGCAGGATGTATCAAAATAGGATAAAAAAACCACTAGGAAAGCCAGGTGAAAAAGGAAAACATGCAGATTGACTTGTTTTATCACAAACTATTTTTTTATTATCACAATGCCAGCTAAAACCAAAAAGGATGATACAGGTGCTTCCCTCCTGGATCATCTAAGTGGCAGAAGCAGGCTTGGTAAAAGGAATTTATTGCTATTTATTGCATTTATTGCTATTTCAAAGATTATTTCTATGTACTTGTAGCAACATGGATCTTTGTAAACTGAGAAGCAACAAAAAACCTAGTTGCAATGGAAACCAAGCAGGATCATGGCATCAAAACTATAGAGAACATTGGGTAATCACATGCTTTGAAATAGCAATAAATGATACAATTCCTTTGACCAAGCCCACTTCTACATTTAAGCTTAAATTATCCAGGAATAAAGCAACTGTATCATCTAAATGTCAGCAGGAGGCTTGGTCAAAGGAATTGTATAATTAATGGCTATTTCTAAGTGATTACCCAATCACTTTTGTATACTTTGGACACCATGGTCCTGTTTGATTTCCATTAAAATTAGTTTTTTTGCTGCTTCTCAGCTGAGAAACTGAGTTAGGTTTGGGTTTTTACTGGCATTGTGGTAATAAGGAAAGAGTTTAGGCTAAAACATGTCAATCTGCATGTTTTGCATTTTTTTCCCATTGGTTTTCCTAGTGTTCCTGTTATTCTATTTTGGTGTATCCTGCAGTTACTGGTTCAATCAACCAACCAATCAATCAATCAATCAGAACAGAGCTGGAAGGGACCTTGGATGTCTTCTAGTCCAACCCACTTCTCAAGAAGGAGATCTATCAATTTGAGGCAGTGGCTGTCCAGTCTCTTCTTAAAAACCTCCAGTGATGAAGCACCCACAACTTCTGAATGCAAGTTGTTCCGCTGGTTAACTGTCCTCACTTAATTCCAGGTTGCTTCTCACCTTGATTAGCTTCCATCCATTGTTTCCTGTCCTGCCTGCTGGTGCTTTGGAAAATAAATTGACTGCCACCCCTTCCTTTGTGGCAGCCCCTCAAATACTGCTATCCTGTCCTTCTAGTAGTCCTTCCCTAGACTAGTCTAGTTCTACACTAATCCCTCCTAGTCCTTCTTTCCCCTAGTCTTTTTTCTAGACTACACTTTTCTCTACACTAATCCTTCCTAGTCCTTCTTTTCCTTGGTCTCTTCTCTAGACTAGTCTTTTTTCTAGACTAGATTTTTCTCTACACTAATCCTAGTCCTTTTCCCTAATCTTTTATCTAATATTTTCCCTAGTCTTTTCTCTAGACTACTTTACACTAATTCCTTAGTCCTTCTTTTCCTTAGACTAGTATTTTCTCTAGAGTATATTTTTCTAGAATACTTTCCTCTACACTAATCCATCCTAGTCCTTTTCCCTAGAGTAGGCTTTTCTAGACTACTTCACACTAATCCCTCCTAGTTTTCCCTTTTCTCGAGTACTTTTTCCTAGACTTTTCTCTACACTAATCCCTCCTAGTCCTCCTTTCTAGTCTTTTCTCTAGAGACTTTTCTAGACTACTTTTCTCTACACTACTCTCCAAGTCGCTCTTTTCCCTAGACTTTTCCTAGACTACACTCTCTACATTAATCCTTCCTAGTCCTTTTCCTTGGTCTCTTCTCTAGACTAGTCTTTTTTGTAGACTAGACTTTTCTCTACACTAATCCCTCCTAGACCTTTTCTCCCTCATCTTTTATCTAATCTTTTCGTAGTCTTTTCTCTAGACTACTTTACACTAATTCCTTAGTCCTTTTCCTTAGACTAGTATTTTCTTTAGAGTATATTTTTCTAGACTACTTTTCTCTACACTAATCCTTCCTAGTCCTTCTTTTCCCTATTTTTTCTAGAGTAACCTTTTCTAGACTACTTTACACTAATCCCCCAGTCTTCTCCCTCTTTGCTAGGGTACTTTTTCTAGACTTTTCTCTACACTAATCCCTCCTAGTCCTCCTTTTCTAGACTATTTTTCTCTACACTAATCCCTCCATCATCTTTCCCTATCTTTTGACTCTGGAGTATACTTTTTCTAGACTACACTAATCCCTAGTTCTTTCCCCTAGCCTAGACTTCTCTCCAGACTAGTCCCTCCCCCATTTCTTCTTTTTTTTTTTCCCTCCTAAGCCTAGCCAAACCCCAAATCCTGCAACCCTTCTTCCTATGTTCCAGTCTGCAGGCCTTTCATCACCCTCAACTGGATAGCGGGGGGGGGGGGGGGAGGGTTTCTGTTCATATTTAGGGGGCTGCTTCTAGCTCTCCAGGGGCAAAGATGCCACATACCTTGGGCGTGCATGAAGCCCCCAGCCTACCTTTCCACAGACACCCGCACACGTGTGTCCGGGTGCGCACACGCGAGGAGCCCTTATTGCGGGGGGGGCTGGCTTTTACTCACATGGGCTCCAAGGTTTTGCTGAGCCAGGATTTCAGCGCCTCGAAGTTTTCTATGATCATTTTAACCACCATCCAGAGCGGCCCCAGTCCCGCCTCCCCCGAGCAGCAAGAATGGCAGCGGAGCGGGCCGCGAGGGGCCCGGGGCCCCAGCCAAGAAAGGGGCGGGACCGCAGCAAAAAAAAAAAAAAAGCGACAGTTGACGCGACACTCCTCGCCTCAAGCGGGCCGGCCTCAGGGTCGGCAGCTGCCGGACGCCCAACAACCCGCCCAGGTGTGCGTGCGTATGTGTGTGTGTGAGAAAGAGGGAGAAAAACTACGATCTCGCAGCTCGGCCCGAGAAGCCCGGCTTGCCAAAGCCGCCGTTTAGGCGCTTCCCCCCCCCCTCTTTTTCTCCCCCTCCTTCCCCTCGCTCGGCAGCGACTACGGAGATCACCGCGCCAGAATAACTAAGATGGCGACGACGGGCTATCGCGAGAGTTGGGGAAACCTCGCGAGAAAGAGGCGGTTGGGCGGAGGGAGGAGGAGAGGGCGGTGGGAGGAGTCAGCGGGAAAGTCGCGTAGTGTGGGCGAAAAAGAGAGAGGGGGGGGAGAGGGAGGGCCCTTGCTAAGCGACAGATGCTCTCGCAGGGAAGGTGCAACCTCATAAAGTGTCCCCCACCGGCAGGGTGTTTGGGGAGGAACCGGTGGCCTTTTAGAAATCGCACCAATGGAGTAAAACTTTATTCTCACTTTAAAGGTCCGCTAATCAGCGGCCATTTAAAATGAAATTTCGTTGCGTTCCGCCCTCGAAAGATGTTATTGCATACAGCCACCTATTGTCGGTCCTTGAGTGACGAAAGAAGAGGAAGGGGTAAACTTGACCCCTGACAAGTCCTCTGTTTGCTTTAAAACCTTGTGTAATTTATAATGCATAAATAAATAACGCGTAGGCTTCACGGCTCTGCTGAAACCAGCACAATTTTTGCCTTTTTTTTTTTTTAAAGATATACGTAATATATATATACTTTTTATGTGCACTGAGAGCATATGCACCAAAGACAAATTCCTTGTGTGTCCAATCACACTTGGCCAATAAAGAATTCTATAGAGAATTCTATCCAACGTCAACATATGAACAGTGCGGCATCTGGATATCATTCCTTTTGGTACAAGTACAATAACAATATTAATGGTGTTTATTACATTAATCAAACTTACACGTAGTCCAAATGTTAACATACATGTTTGCATTAAGATATAATTCAAATTCAAAATCCTTCATTATTTAATTGTTCAATATTTCAATGTACCATTTTAATGTCAATCACAATATTATTTGAGCATACATAGCAACCTTTAATTTTCCCATCTAGTTGTTGCTTTTATTCTAGTATATAGAAATATCTATACAAATATTCCCCTATTTCTTATTTCCACCTCTATTTTAGCTTTTAGTCAGGCCTCCATTACTAGTCCTAATGTTGATACATTTATTTATATTGCAATATACATTATTTAGTCTTTCAATGTATCAATGCACAACTACTTTTAGAAGAGAGATAATTTTTTACAGGCCAAGTGGGACACACCAAAGGAATTTGTCTAGGGTGCATAAAACTCTTAGTGTATATACAAGCAGCATAATCATAATCATAAATATAATCATAAATTATAGATGCAACATCCAGTCATAGGATACTAAAGCAATCCAGTGACTTTAAGAGCTGCTATCTGAGCTGTCTTTTCTGTTGCTTTCCCTCCACTTCCTTTTTTATGATGCAATTTTAAATTGTAAATTAGAAAATAGGTTTATAAACAGCTTGGAAGTCTTTTAACCTGATGAATGGGACAATAAACTAGTAAAGGCAATTATGTTAAGTGGTAATGAATATTCTAATAAGCTCTGCTAAATAACATCAGAATTATAGGAAGAATTATTAACTTCCTGATAGTGACGCTAAAGCGAGGCAAGTAAAACATTTATCGTTCTAACAAGTAGCATGCTTTTACCTAAGCTAGCATCAATACTCATGATGGGTATAGTCCCAAAAACTATTGCTTCTCAGTGGCTGTGCATGCATACCTGTTTGCAAGCTGTGATTTGTGTTTTTTCCCCAAATATATAATGTGGAGCGTTCTTGAATTTATTAGTCTTTGTCTGATGTGTCATTAAATCTTTGTTCTTAATTAAAAACAACAGCTCTCTCTGGAGGGAGGTATTTAAGGAGAGAACTGTTGGTGGTGCTTGATCATTTGCAATTTGGCTCTTGTCTGCTTCCTATATGCCAACTTCTCTTCTTTCTGGACACATTTATGAGGCATTATTACTATAATCAATACAATAAATGTGTCAAGTGAAATAAAAAGAATCAGGTTGGGTAATATGTGAAGCTACTAAAATCATATGATGCAAGACCTCAGAGAGTTAAAGACGTACCGGGGATGGACCTGACCTGAAGATCTTGGGCTGAAATTCTCCATGTTTCTGGAATGCATCAATATCCTTGGTGACAAAGAGCTGCTAGACAATTGTTAAGAATAGAGTGACAGAACTTAGAATTTGATGACATCAGAGTCCAGCTATGGATCTGATGGGATGGCTGGGGTTAAAGACTAAGATTTAACACACTATATTAGCCAGATATTTTTATGCTCATGAAGCATGGAAATGGAGATAAGAACATCAACATCTGGCATAACATACAAGCGGAATGGAATGCAGGTAAGACATATCCCATTATTCCCAAAATTGTACGAAAAGAGAGGAAAGATCCTATAAAAAACTACAGGTTTTAGGAGAAAACGCTAATCCAAAAATCTCTGGTTTTAATAGAAGTTTGTAATCTTAGCAATTATGTAATATATATATAATAGCACTGTTTGTATATTAGCATGAAATTGCCTATTTTCAAATTTTAAATGTTAATTTGAGTGGTTTTTTTTGTAATTTAGCAAGTTACTCTTTGACAAAATTCATTTTATTTCAGCAATTCTAGATTGAACATTTGTTTATCAAAAGAAAGTAGCTTTCTTTCATCGTAGCATTTTTGCAGGCTACTTTCGATTCACTTTTGTTCTTATGGCACAATAACATTCTTAACTAGGTCTGTGAATCTGAGGCATGAATTGGTTGAATCACTGCTAAAGTAAGCAAAAAAAGCCGTTAGAAAGATAATTGTGGTGGTCTGCAATGCAATACTGTTGTATACACTTCAGCAACAAAATATGTTTTATTTAATTAAATAGTCAAAGTATACCACTTAGACATGCTAAATATACTTCAGTGTAAGAACATCCAGTCCCAAAATATTGCAGCAGATCATAATCTATGGGAACAAAAGTCAGAGGCTAATTCAGAATTGTTTTTTTTTTTAATTTTAATGTATAAGATTACAAAAAAACACACCTCCAATTACAAAAGGTTAACAAACAGTGAATGCACAAAACTACTAAAATCTAAGCAGAACAAACAAAAATAATACTAAACATCTAAACATACCATGTCATGCATTAAACATTAGATGGAAATCAGCGGTTCACAAAAAGTACCCTATAATTGTGGTTATTCAGTAGGAAAAAATGATCATATTTCTTTGCTGTGGTAAAATAATATGTAATCTATATCAGAGACAAATTTAACTACTTCATTTTATTCAGTATCCTGTTTTTGAGAGTGCCTGAATATATAAAAGACGTTCTCAACTTACAACAATTTATTTAGTGACTGTTCAAAATTACAACAGCACTGAAAAATTGACCATGATCATTTTCATACTTATGACCATTGCAGCATCCTCATGGTCCCATGATTTACATTTGGATGCTTGACAACTGGCTTGTATTTATAACCATTGTTGTGTCCCAGGGTCATGTGTTCCCCTTTTGTGACCTGACAAGCAAAGTCAATGGGGAAGCCAGATTCACTTAACCATGTTTTAAATTAACTGCAGTGATTCACTTAACAAAATGTGGCAAGACAAGTTGTAAAATGGGGCAAAGGTCACTTAACAATATTTCTCACTTAGCAACATAAATTTTGGGCTCAATTGTGGTCATAAGTCAAGGACTAACTATACATGAGACTAATCACTTTCTCATTTTTGTTTTCCAATGATTGATAGCCATACCGTCCTGATTCACACAACATGCTAAGCCATAATATAGCTGTTGGCTTGGAGTTTGTATCAAACCACAACTTGGTTTGGTAGGTGAACTCTCAGTGCGACTGAGTCACCCTGATTAATAATCACTGATGGTCTGCATTCGGTTGATGTATCCTTTAGCACCTGTCAAACTCCATGCCACATCTGATTTCTTGAAAATAATAATTTTAATTAAAAATGATTAGTTAACAGGCTTCAATTCTTTATTTCAAATATTGCTTCTGGGCCCAGCATATAGCCAGGAAGCATTGTTAGGAAATAAACATTGTAGAAAATTGCACTGCAGAACTTTTGAATTGTGTCTATACCTGATTAGGAAAGAAAAGCTGAAATGATAGAACTCATCTGAGGTGTAGCAACCTCGTCCATTTGCTTTCTTACACACAGCTGTTTTAACACATCACAAGGGCAAGCTTTTGATTTGCCCTTCTCAATTTCTGCAGCCAAGAATAATAGCCAGGCAACACCATCTCTTTCAAGTAAGCCTAGTGGCATTTTTTAAAAATATTTTATTGCTATTTACTCCTACCTGAATCAGGAGCAAGTACATTTGAATATGCATTGCACAATTATTCTAAAGTAAGGTGGCACCAGGCTGAATCACTGTTTAGGCCTCATCCTGTCACTTTACCCCATGACTTTAATTGCATCCCTATGCAGGTAGAGAGTTCTTTGAAATTAACTGTAAACCCTTCAGAATCAAGTGGAGAGAGTAATGTTTATACAATAACATTGTACAGGACAATCAAAATAGGTGTTTCAAAATAAAAAAAAAATGATAAACATGAAAGTAAATGTCTAATATATTGGGTCTGATTTATTCTTGGCTAGTTTATTTTTCTAAATAAAATACTACTGTATTTTATCAGGTTGGCTTTGTATCAGATTTTTATATTTGCTTTTTACTTGGTTTGGTATTTTACCATGACATGTTTAAAACTTCATTTTGTATTTGCATTGTGTTACTTCAGGTGAAACTTAAAATAATTTGTTTTAAATGTTAATGAGTAGTTTGCTTGCCCAAAAACATAGAATAGAATTTTACATAATATTTCTACTTTGGTGCTATTGTAATCTTACACAAATCTAAGAAGATATTGATAGTTTTATATTTGATTATTTTCCTAATTAGTATGTTGAGTATGTGTACCATGCTAAGCCATAAATGTGATTTACAGACAGTAATGGCTGGGTTTGCAAAATATTCTAACTTGGTTTTTTTTTTTATTATTCAATGTGTAAACTTGCCTCTTATCTTTGAAAGATAGGCTTTGATTAGCAGGAGAACAGGTGATTTTAACTCATTGTGTGCTAGGAGTAATATATCTTTAGCAAGCTAATTTTATTGGGGAATGCAAGGTAATTTATTTTCTTATCATTTATCCTTGTTGATTACAGATAGTCCTCGACTTACAACTATTCCTTTAGTGACTGTTCAAAATTACAACAGCACTGAAAGTGACATGACCATTTTTCACACTTATGACCTTTGTAGCATCCCTACGATTGTGTGATCAAAATTCGGAAGCTTGGCAATTGGCTCATACTTATGACCATTGCTGTGTCCCCAGGTCATGTGATCATCTTTTGACAAGCTAAATCAATGGGGAACCCAGATTCACTTAACGACCATGGTGCTAACTTAACAACTGCAGTGGCTCACTTAACAACTGTGGCAAGAAAGGTCGTAGAATGGGACTAAGTTCACTTAACAAAAATTTCGGGCTCAACTGTGGTCATAAATCGAGGACTACCTGTACATGATATACTTTTGAGGGCATCCTCAGGATTTATAACCCTTCAACCATCCTCAGTTTCATTGTTTGCACAGAGTGATAATTTAATGTTAATGACTGAGACTTTGATTATGAAAGGAAACAAAATCAATATATCCATATACATAAATTTACTCTTGGATTTAACCGGTTAAGGCACTAGGCTAGAAACCAGGTGAGTGTGAGTTCTAGTCCTGTCTAAGGCATGAAAACCAGCTGGACGACCTTGGGCCAGTCATTTCCTCTCAGCCCTACCCATTACAAAGTGGTTGTTATGGGGCAAGCAGGATGAGAAAGGAGTGTTAGATATTAATTATGTTTGCTGTCTAGCAGAATTTAAAATAAAAGCTAAACAAAAACTCCTTAAGATATAGTTTGTAGAAACTGAGGTTGTTTTTACCTCACATAGTCCCACAAGAGGGAGCTCAAATATTGTTCCTTGCATAGTGTTTAGTATGCTTTAACTATGAATTGGCCTATATTTTTTGATAGGGTCATAATAATATTGTTTGAAGTGACTGAGCAACAAGGAAATAGTCCAGGTTCCCAGGAGATGCAGTAATATCATACTTGCCTTAGTCATTAAGCATAACCAAGAAATAGGCCCAGACTGGATAAGTAGGTAATTCCTTCCCTGTCTTTATAGGAACATAATGAAAACTAGGTTACAAGAAGAGAGGTGAAGAACAGGATGCCAAAGGGTATTTCAGATAATAAAATGCTGAAAACAAGAAATTTTCAAAGAAAATTAAGGCTTCTTAATTTTAAAATAAGGAAAATTGGCATGTGGCGTTCATGACTAATATGAAGAATGTTCCACAGCCAGTTTGTCTTAATTGTTTCAAGAATCTGTGAGGAAATACCAATTCTGAAATCCTACCATTATGACAATGGTTGTAAAGCAAGAGCCATAACAAAATCAAAATGTTGTATCTTTGGGTGGGGGAAGGAGTCTTCCACCTTTTTTAAAAAAAATAAAAAATAAAGATTTGGGACTGGAATATTTCTGTGCAGCCTGTGGTCACATTATTTTCATTATTTTTTTCTTAAGCAAGCATTGATTTTCTTGTGTCAAAAGAACTGTCAGGAGATAATTTGGTATCTGTAGGTGATGCCTTGGGGACTAAGTTCTAAGGATTTCACCATAAACTGTTTGAATAATGCAATTATACAATACAAAGATCAGAATATATGTCTGTCACTACTGGGGCAACAGTATTACATGTATATTGCTTTTGTTCCTCATTATTAACACTTAATTCTAATTTCAGGTCTCCCTTGTTTGTTTGTTCATCTCAGCCAACGGTGTTCAGGAACTTGTTAGATATTGTTAGATATTCTGGAATTTTTTACAAGCTGGTTGAGAGAATTGAGTCTCTATACCCAGTGCACTAATATAGAAACAAAACTGGTTCTTAAAGATTTGCCAGCACACCTCTGATCTCAATCTTTTGTTTCCTATTCAGATGTCCCCAGTTCTTCATTATCCAATCATTTGATTAAAGATTAGGTAGAAATGTTCTGTTGATAGTTATGAAAAAATAATCCCAATTTAGGAGATTTTAACTTTTCATCCAGAAGTCTGTGGAGATTCTCAGTCATTCAGATCATGGTTGTCCAAAAGGTACTTTTTCAAGAGGCAATTGGACTTTTTGGTTTTTCTTTGAAGACATTTCGCTTCTCATCCAAAAAGCTTCTTCAGCTCTTAGATGAGCTCAGAGCTGAAGAAGCTTCTTGGATGAGAAGTGAAATGTCTTCCAAAAAAAAACCAACCCAGAAAGTCCAGTTGCCTCTTGAAAAAGCACCTTTGGGATTTTCATCCAGAATTTATCAGATTCTGAGAAAACAGCAAAGTCCATCTCTGTATCCCTCACCTGCCCCAGGTTCCCCCACCTTCTAACTGCAATAGCTATCTTACCACTTTTCTTTTTTTGATTACCAGTTTTAAAGTCTATGGATATTCTTCTAATATTCAGTTCTTCAACAACCTTTTTGATTTACAAACTAAATATTGTTTCAGTGTCTGCACAATTCAAGGTTGACCTGTATCTGTTAGCATTGTTTTCCTGTGGTTGTATCCTGTGTTTATAGTTAGACGACAGAAGCATGAAGACAGGGTGTGTTTAATTATCATAAGAAGCCAATGATTGTCGGTCTCAACAGTTAAAGCGTATTGAAAATAATTTTCTGTGTTGCATATCTGAAATAAGAACTCTGGGATTACAGTGAACTGAATATGAAGTTCAGCTAATTATAGAACTGCATTTAGTTTCTACGAGGAGATAATATTACATTTAAAGGTACTCCATGGTTCCAAGAAAAGTAAACTTATCAAAAATGTCAAAAAGTAGCTACAAAATGCTACTTTTTAGAGTAAGTCAATTCAATATTCCCTTTGATAGATGAAAGTGGTAATGAATCTAGGTATAAACTTACACATCTTTTAGCTTTCAAAGTATCTTTGTCTCATGTTGGTATATGTATGCAATAGAGCCCCAAATTTTTGTTGCCAAGTGAGACGTTTGTTAAGTGAAATGTGTCCCATTTTTACCAGACTGTTCCTGCTACAGTTGTTAAGCGAATCGCTGTAGTCTTTAAATTAGCTACACACCTGTTAAGTGAATTTGGCTTCCCCATCAACTTTGCTTGCAAAAGATGATCACATGACCCCAGGACATGGCAACCGTCACAAATACGTGTTAGCTGCCAAGCGGGCGAATTTTGATCACATGACTATGCTGCAACAGTTGTGTGAAAAGTGGTCATAACTCACCTTTTTCAGTGCCACAGTAACTTTGAACGGTCACTAAAGAAACTTGTACGTTGAGGAATACCTGTACACTCCTATCAGAAAAAAGATCCATTCCATCTGTAATACGTAGGTAGAGCTGCTGAAACGACAGTTCTCCTCTGGTTTATTAAGTTACAGCCCTACCCAATTACTGCTTGCATTAGCTTCCTTTTACGTGTCGTAAACACAAAGATTTTAAATAGGTAAGCCAGAACTGTCCAAAGTTACCCCTTCAGCAAAGATCATTGCTACTTCCTTTTCCTGTTAATCCAGTTCAAAGTGAAGGGCAGTTAATGATTCACCCTTTAAAAAGGTTTTAGAACCCAGTGATGAAAGAAAACAGCCTAATGAAAGTTTCTTTCTTCTTCCAATTATGAACTTAATGAATCCTTGACCACAAGTTGTGGGGGAAGAATTGGAATGTGAATGTCCTTCAGCTCCTCTCCCCCCCATCCTTGTATTTGCAAGTTCGTATTCTTTCATTGGTCTTCCAACGAAAGAGTATGACTTTCTTAAATAGAAGAAGTCATAGTTTAAAGAACAAATGCATGAAATCCCAGGCAAACCAATTCACTACAATAATAATGTAGCTTTATACAGACACTGCAGTTGTGCGGTGTGAGGCGCTGCTGACATCTTTGTAAATATATGGATAAGTATACGTGTGAAGCAGTGTCCTGTCTATCTGCTACTAATTTATTCCTCTGCTAATACCAGCTCAGTGTTCCTGAGGTTTGTTTAAATGCGAAAGGCTAAGGTTTATGAAAATCCTTACTGTACTAATTTTAACCCCGAAGGAAATTAGGTGAACAGAACTGGATACTTAAAATTACATTTTGGAGATAATAAGGCATTAGTTTTCCAATAGAACTTGGAATAATTTATTGATTTATTAATTCAGTCCATTTATAAAGCTATAAGCTTACAAATGCAAACATGGATGGCTAAAATCAATTAAAAACAACACAGAAAAAAATTAAAACAAAATGTGCAAAACGTATCACTCATCCAAGGCTGTTCACATACTTTTGAAAGTCCCTAACAGTTGGCTCACCTGGCCATCCTAATATCCAAGGAACCAACCAAATCATCAATGTTTTGTGAAAGGCCAGTGGAACATACAGAATACATTCTTAGTTATAACTTGTTTCACTTACAATTTCCTTCTCTAGCACTTAAGAATTCCCAAAACTATAAAATGTCATCCATTGTGCATCATCTTTCTTCCTCCTATTGCCTCTGGCTTCCAAAATTATTCTATTTCTGAGGCTAAAATTCCTAATAAGTATTGGGACCTGCTTATAAGTCAGGATCTTATTAATCACAATTGCTCATTTAGTGTTCAGTGTTTCCAAGGGATGGACAATTTTCTCTGATGTCCTTCATTAATATTTATCAACTGGAATTCACCAATAACTTAACAGTAATTCTCAATATCATTTTTGACAAGTCCATGTCATTTTCAGTAAATACTTTTTACAGCAGATGTTAGTCACCAAGGCAATAACGATTACAGACCCGATAAAAATGGTAGACCCTAGACCAGGGTGGGCAAACTAGGCCATTTTGTGACTTGTGGACTTCAACTCCCAGAATCCCTCAGCCAGCTTTTGCTCTCTCAGCCAG
>JAEANM010017719.1:0-12868 GCA_017656035.1 Myanophis thanlyinensis | reverse complement strand
TACCCTTATGGGATTTGAACCTGCATTGCCTGCACTCTAGGCAGATGTCTTAGCCATTAGGCTACAGGTCTCCTCCCATATATATATTAAGGGATATATATATATCCCTTAATATATATATGCTATCAAACTAATACCGATCTCATAATCATTGAGTTGAGGCCAATGCTTAGTTCTGGAATTCATACTAAGAATACTCAATAAATGGCTGTCTAGTTTCTGTTTGAACATCTTCAGGGAAGGGGAGCGAGCCAGGGAAAATGTGTGCATAATTGGTTCGACTATTTAACTTGGTTCTTGTGAAGAGTTCACACACACACATACCCACCACAACATTCAATCACAGCACACTTTCTTATAATGTAACATTATGATCTCTTGGGAGATAATTTTGATATGACCAGTCTGTAGTATAGTAGTGAAGGGAGCATGCATACAATTGACGATTCTTCCCTCAAAATGTGGCTTTGTTCACTGTATACTCTGAAACAACATGGTCAATATGCCAGTTATTCACTCTTTTTCTTTATTTTTCTTTATACTGAATCAGCATTCCATGACCTTCACCTTAAAATTATGCTCTTATCGTATCTTAACTGCTGATAACTCGTTTTCTCATTTCACCAAAGTAGATCTATATATTCTATGATAGGGAGAGGAATGCATTTATTTAGTACATACTGTGTTAACCAATTATTGGCTTCTAATTTTGTGTTACCCAATTATTGCTTCTAATTCTGAGCATGAAGCTACATCTTCCATAAGTATGGCTTGTCCATGGTCACTCTATGATAATGTAATGAATGCTCTTAGTATTACATTTTCAAATATAGTTTTCAAAAAAAGTGAAGATACACCCAGGAAATGAAGTATATTTTTATAATATTCAGACACAATTATTCATTAGATTTCAATATTGCCTTTATTTTGTAAAAGTCTATGTGGCATACATAAATTGCCCATTTCTTATTTTCCCCAAAGCAACAGTGATCTAGTGAAAAGATAATTAGCTTAAACTTTTTTAATTAGCCAACTTTTGTGCCTAAGGGTGGATCAGAATTCATGATCTTCTAATTTCTAATCGACTACACCAAACTGACGTAAACATCTTTTTATCCAATAAAAATAATAATTTTTATTGTATAAATATATATAAAAATATAAAAATATATATAAAAGCTTATAAATAAGCTTTTCAGGCCAGTGAGATCTATGAAAAAATACAGAAAAGAAAGAAAAGTTTCCAGTGAGCCATCATGATCTCATTTCTAGAAAAGGTGAAAATGGTCCTCAAATGTGGGGTTTGGTCTGCCAAAATTTCCAGATTAAGGAGAAATTGCAAGATTATCCAGACAGCTGGGATTTTTGTGAGCAGATGGCAAGAATTGCTTTTTGGCAGTTGGCTTAGAATCAGCTGGGAGTTGCGGGGTTTCATTGTGCTAATAGCTATTAATGCCGCTTATATGAACTTTAAGTTTGACCGAGGCTCACCTCTTAATTAGTGGATTTTATTTTGGTTTGGTTTTTTGCTGTTTTTAAAGATTTTTTTTAAAGTTTGAAAACATTCAGACTGGCAAATTTTATTGAAATCATTGGGTGAGTTTTTCAATCCTTTAAAAGCAAGAACAGTGCTAGTAACGCTGATGCTAGAGACACCGAGGGCTGCAGTCAAGAAGAAAAGACCACCACCGAAAAAGCACCCAACATCTCTGAGCATGATGTGAGGAGAGCCTTCAGGAGAATGAACACCAGGAAAGCAGCAGGACCAGACAGCATCCCAGGCCATACCCTCAGATCCTGCACAGACCAACTAGCACCCGTATTCACCGATATTCAACCTTTCCATACTCAAATCAACAATCCCCACATGCTTCAAAGAGTCCACTCTTGTCCCCATCCTCAAGAAACCACATCCTACCACCTTCAATGACTATCACCCCGTTGCCCTAACCCCCATAGTGATGAAATTCTTCAAGAGATTTGTCAGAGACCTCATCACTTCTTCACTACCAGACACACTGGACCTCCTACTGTTTGCCTACCACCATAACTGTTCAACCGATGACTCCATCTCTCACCTCCTCCACATATCGCTCACTCATCTGGACATCAGGAAAGGGAACTACATTAAAATGCTCTTTGTGGACTACAGTTCAGCATTCAATACCATAATCCCCTCCACACTCACTGGCAAGCTGAAGCACCTAAGCCTCAGCCCACCCCTATATTGGTACATCTCCAACTTTCTAACTGGGAGACCACAGGCCGTAAGGATGGACGGGCATGTCTCAACTTCATTCACCCTAAACACCGGAACCCCTCAGGGCTGCATTCTATGCTATACTCCTTATACACATATGACTGCATGGCCATTACAGACTCCACCATCATCATCAAGTTTGCTGATGACACCGTTGTGGTAGGCCTGATGTCCAATAACAATGAGACAGCCTACCTAGAAGAGATCAGAAACCTGGAGAAGTGGTGTCAGCAAGACAAAGGACCTGATAGTGGACTTTAGCACAAAGCAGAAAAGGACATACCAGACCCCTGTCATCAACAAGAGCCCAATGGAGAGAGCGGACTGCTTCAAATACCTCGGCGTCCACATCTCACAGAACCTGTCATGGACCCGACACATCGACATCGTGGTGAGAAAGGCCCGGCAACATCTATACCATCTCAGACATCTGAGAGACTTCAGACTGCCCCCCAGTATGCTCAGAAACTTCTACTCCTGCACGATAGAAAGCATCCTGACATGCAACATCACTACCTGGTTCGGAAACAGCACCATGCAGGACAGGCAATCCATACAGAGGGTGGTGCACATAGCAGAGTGCATCATCCGCACCAAGCTCCCTGAACTCACTCCATCTACAACAAACGATGCTGGACCACAGCCAGAAAGATAGTGAAAGACCCAGCCATCCGAACAACGAACTATTTGCTATGATGCAGACAGGAAAGCACTTCCGCTCCCTGAAAGCCAACACAGGGAGACTAAAGAGAAGCTTCTTCCCACAGGCAATACGGACCCTAAACCATAAACCATAACAACCAGGACTAACAGAACTCCCATAAACTACCTCACTCCTAATTTATTCTCCTACCCTATCTAGACTATCTCTTGCCCTACTATCTATGGCCACCAACGGTCGCATACGCAGTTCACTGCATTCTCGTACCATGTATGACTGTGTATGTGACAAATAAAATTTGATTTGATTTGAAGAAGTAACTGAAATATAAATATATGTAACAATGTATTTTTGGAATGTACAGCAAAAGGATGATTAATTTGGCTTTAGAAAGTTTTAAATAAATTAAGGGCTCAGATGTGCTTGATTTAAAACTTTGAAGTTAATTGAATTATGTTGGAAATAATTGATATGATGACTTTGAAGTTTGGACACTAGATGGCTACCTTAAAAGATATTTTTTATTGATATGATGAATGGAAGTCTTAAAGTCATTTACCTTTACAGAAAAATTAAAAGATGTTACAGAACAGGAACAAACCCCACTGAATAAAACTGAAATTGACTTGCTGGTGGATTAAAAAATGATAGTTTACAAGAAAGAAATGGAAATAATTGATTTAAAAATGAAACTGGATGATGATTTAATATTTAAAAAGCATACAAATAAACCAGAAGAGTGATATAGATAGCTTTTGTACATTGAATTTACAAAAGTGCTAAAAGTTGCTACACTGAATTAGAAAAGGGACTTGACAAAGATACCAAGAATTTTGAGAGATGAGAGAATGCATGAGGATTTGTTAGATTATTAGAATTTTATTTCAAGAATTTACAGATTATTGGAAGAAAGAAGAAAGAATACAATTTTTTAAACTAGGATTGGATGATGTCTTAAATGTTTTGTTTAATTGAAGAGAGGAAATGGGAGTATATGTTTAAGTAGAAAAGGAGATAAATATGAAAGGAGGGATTCAAATCAGATGTTATAGATACAGTTTGTAATAATTATGTTATTTCTGATAAGCCTTAATGGATTCTGACTGATTAATGTGGAAAGATGAAGATTTAGAGATGGGTTTAAAGAAATTGGAGTGATGTATGGGATGAAGAGGTGTTGGTTTTACTTTAAGAGATAATGATAAGTTTTTATATTTGCTAAAGAAGAAGGAGGAGGTTTCACTTTCCATTTTCTCATTTTTCTTTTTTCTTCCTCCTTTTTTCTCTTTCTGCACTTTTTAATGTTTTACTTTTTAATATATTTCTGTACTATGTAGATTGTACTATTAGTTTTATCTGTATAAATTTTTTTCAGTAAAATTATTGGGGAAAAAGACAACATCTTAAGTACTAGTAAAAGTGGTAAGGAGCAAATACAACCATCTGGAGCTTGTGATTGTCCATACTCATAGTGGCAGCTCTTTTGTGTAAATGGCCTGGTCCACATTCTCGCTATGCCTATTGAGTCATAAAAGTATGCTATGATTTCTATAAAATATTTTTTACATGCATGTGTGTAGAAAATATATAAATCTGTGTTTTCTGATTTTTCCAGTATGTCTTATCTGTCCTGAAATTCACCTATCCAACGCTTTTTCAAGGGTAAGCATAATTTCATATATGCATGGAAAAGAAGTATTTAATCAATGGAGATTGAACCAGAGAGAAGCTAATCTTTGTACTGCTTGTATTGCAATTGCTATTTTTCCTCACCTGGAGAGCTCTTGCAGTATTACACTTACCTAATACCCTGCTGGACTACATTTCCAAACAATAAGCCTGATTGTTGACCTTTCAGGCTATATTATATTATAACATTACATGACATCCTGATATCCTAATAACAGTAAATTGTGGGAATAATGTATGCATGGTTTTTTTTCACTTCTTTTGACCAGCAATAAGCAAGACTATCCTAGTCTGTAGATGTGATGTGCAAACATGGTTTGCATACCATACTTAGCTATGGTTTCATATCTGGGTTGGAAAAATTTAACAACACTAGATTGCAGCAGAGATACCGAAAACTCTTAAACTTTGTTACTACTATCTAGCAGTAGCTGCCCAGATATGATAGCTCTATGCTGAACCATGATTCATTTAAAAAACCCACTGTTTGTTAGCTTTATTACAATTCACTACATCTATGTTGTCTTTTATAATACATTAACTCAAACTAAACAAGTCCACTTTGTGGTTACACATGTAAATAGGGAAGAAGAAAAAACAAGCCATTCTTAATGTTACAGAGCTTTTGTATACAGTTAAGATGAGAAAAGTTTGACTATAGGAGGGATTGAGTAGATCCAGTACCCTAACAAAACTAATAAAACAAGACTTTTTTTCATCTGTCTCTTTACAAAAATGAGATGAAAATGGCTTGAAATGTATTTGTCATTATGTATCTAAGATCTCTTAATTCATACTGGTTATTTCCAGTTGGTACTTACTCGGTGTACCATCTTTATGGTTTAATCTACATACTCCCAGAAAAGGGGATCAGTTTTTCATCACATGTGACAGAAATATAAAAAAGTATTTTGTGTCATTTACAAACATGTCCTTTGATAAGGAGTGGTTATTGAAGTGTTCGTTCTCATGATTGGACATGTGCTTTCTATGCCACTTGTCCACACTCTACCACTAATATCTCAATGCAGGTCTAAGAAGGAATCCTATAAAACATCCTAAGGGCTCTCACATTACTGAATTAGATGGATAACTTTATTACTAAGCTTCTTAATAATTGATAAAAACCCCTAATAATAAAAAAAGCAGGAATCCACATGAATGGTGACAGCAGCATACTCTGAGATAAAACAAGCACAAAGCCTCTGGTGCTAGAAACTGAAATTTGACATCCTATACATCCAGGCGCCTCCCTTACAAATTATAAATATCACATAATTTTTTTAACTTACTTTTTTACATGTGTTGTAATTGCAGGTGGCAGACACTTGTTGGTGGAATTCTCTTGCATGTTTCCTGGAAAATCGGCTGGGTTGAGATCAGCAGCAGTTCAAGGTATAGGTGAAAGTGCAGCATAAATAAATAAACCAATGTAAATAGATAGTCTCTGAAATACAATATTTCCATTGAGATATATATTATTTTATCATATACTTTAATTGTATTCCTGTATCACCTCCCTTAATATTGCAAGAATTCTGAAATGGTTTTTTTTTAAGACATTTTTTTAACTTGCTTTTTATTATTGGGATGTTTTATGTGCAATAAAATAAAAACAAAGAACAACGAGAAGTTTGATCATGTCGTCCTTGCCATTTTAACTCTTTTAACAGTTATCTGTGACTTTTCTCCTACATTCATGAAATTTATAGTTCCCATTTTGGTGGATTATGTTGCATGATATATGCACCATGTGTGTTTTTCTATCACTAAAATTAACAACACTTTCTCAACCCCATAAAAATCTGCTTTTGAATGTCAGATGCTATCTAGACCTAAAAACACTACCAAACATAACAGCCCTGTTTCTAGAATGTCAGCAACATTCCAGGCCCTCCAGTGAAAAACTCTTCATAATATTTATTAATTTAGGTTATTATTTGATGAAGGATGAGTTCTCTAGGGAAAGGAAAATCAAGCTTAATGTTAAATAAATAAATTTATTATGGCTACCTTAGAAATATGAAATTAGTTTCAGCCAATTACTCAGATTTTTAAACATTCTATAGGTAGTAAGGGATTCATATTGATTCCTGTCAGCATTGTTTTAGTTGTACCCGAGAGTAGATATAGGTGGTATAGGAGGTTATGTATATGCAAATAAAAAAATTAAGTTGTGGTATAATTCTGTGCAATAGATGTTTAACTTCTATTTTCATACTTTAATGCAATCTGTTTTAAAAAAGAAGTAGCAACATTGGATGCTTCCAGACATTTATCAACAATCTAATTTTCGGGGTTTAAGAGAGGCCTAGACAACTTTTCCTTCCTCTTACAATTTATTTATGTTTTTTCATTGGGTTTCTATTATGTTTTATTCCATGAAAAATACTGCAATTTGGAATAGCTGCACAATGCCTTTTGATAATGATATTCCCTTAAGTTTCAAAACATCTCAATCATTTTGTTCATTTTCTTTATTTTTTTTTAATTTTGAGCTATGAGTTTTACCCCACTAGATGTCAGTATAATTTAAGCCAAAGTATACCGACTGTTACGCCATAGTTTAGGAATAAAAGCATTTATGTTCTACATATCTGAAAGGAAGAAGATCTTTGTGTACTACAAAGTCAACTTCATCACTTTTGATTAAACCTAAAGTCAAACAAGCATGCCAACAATATATAAGAGGAATTTTTCATTACATTATCAAAAGGGATTTGAAACATTTTGCAGGCTGTTACTTCTAATATTATGCAAAGCCAAAGTAGTTGACAAAATTCACTTCCTATCTCTGTGTTAAAGCAATCCTGTCTACTAAAAATGTCATAGGTTTTCAATAGTTGTGGAAGAAAGTCTTGAAACAGTTGTATGAATCTTCCACATGAGATACCTTTAACTAACACACTTCGTAATGTACTCTGCACATGCTTACTAACTTCTAAACAGTCTTCAAAGGTACTCCATGTAAAATATATAATAATAAACCAATTAAATGGTTGTATAGATGACTTAGACCACTTAGGTTTTTATCTGTAAATAGAATTCTCCATCAGCACTTTAGCTAAATATGCTAAAAGACACAATTCCTCCCTGATAATTGAAAAGATTTGTATGTATTAATGAAACATCTCAATGATAAACTTTTTTTTCTGAGGGAATTTATCATTAACATAGGCAAAACCACTCTCTCCTCATCTTTGAATCAAACATTATTTACTTTTCTTACCTGATTCCTGCTTTGAGTGTTCGGTCATTCTACAACCTCAATCCAATTTATGGCTTCTTCAATTTTGTTTTAGAGTTTATCACTTATCATAATTGAGCAAGTGGACTAATTATTTGGGGTACAGTATTTGCTCCTTAGAGGTGTTTTATTTGCTTTTGTTTGCATGTTGCTGTTTTGGTCAACTTTTCTTTTTACTAGATTGTTTTTTAAGTCGTTTAGGAGGTCTCTGCACGGCCCATTTTTGACTGGCAGAGTGCTACTGGAAGCTAGGGACGCCAAAAACAGGTTGTGTGTAGGCTCCGTGAGGCCAAAAACAGACCTGGGGCCTCTGCGTGTCCCCTTTTTGGCCTCTCTGGTCTCCAGAAAGAAGGTGGGGGCCGGCAGGTGGGCAAGTTGATGTGGCAGGGCAGCCTTATACCACATGAGCCAGATTAATGGCTTCGGCAGGCCATACTTGGCCTATGAGCCATAGTTTGAGGTGCCCTGCTGTAAAGCATTCTATCTTATTTATTTCTGTCTGACAGTTAACATACAGTACAGCCTTCATAGTCTTGTCCCACAATCCTTCTGATTATCAATTGGATAATCCAATTCAAGAAGAATGAATATTCAGTTTAATTATCTTTTACATTACTAATTTTTTCCATATTAATTGCAACAACATTGAAAATGGTCATTTTATATTTCCTAATTTATTTTCTACCGGTATAAGTGTAGCATGAATTAAAATATCCAAGAATTGAAAGTTTGCTTTTACATACAGTAGATATATTCTTTTAAACTTTTCTTTTCCATTCTGTTCCTCTGAATAAATAGGCAAATAAGTTACTATCTATATAGTAACCTTAAATAGTTTCTAAATGAATTTGGCTTTTAAGCTCATTAACAAAGGAAGCCTGGAATTGCGTTTGGTTTGGATACTGATTTTTTTTAATTGATGCTTCTGACTTTTTCATTGAATTGCTTTTGGCAAGTTTCATTGTGAAAAAATAATAATGGAACTGCAATTTTGATCTGTCATCCCCAAGTCACTGATACAGCGCAACATTACATATTTCTTCCTTACATGTTAAAATATACAGCCCGGAGCTTCTAAGTACATAGTCATTATAGCAGACTCCAATTTTCACCATTGTATGGTTTGGCCCATAAGAAGGATTGCTGCTAAAGCATTTCCTGTAGTTATAGACATTCTTTCCAACCCTCTTGGCAGTACAGAATTCAGTTGTTACATCATGGGAACAACTTTTGTGCCCTTTTCCATTGCTTCTTATATGGCCAAGGATTCTTAAAACTTCACACTGTGGTCAGTGATCTCTATAGAGGACTTGTTCTCAAGCCTGGTGCTTTTCTTTTTCTCCCAGCTCAGATGACTCTGATTATTTTAAGGAGTCATCTGGTTGGATTTTACCAACAGTGTAATCACTGTTGCTAGATTGGACCTAAGGAATTTTCTGGACAAATGTCCGTAAAAGGGATGATAATATTCAAACTTATGGTTAGCCTTATCTGGTTGTAGAGTATTGTTAAAGAGATTCCAGTATATGTTAATGAATAATTTAAATTTAAATTTAAACTATAAATCAGGTAGCAATCAGCTAAATGAGGTTAAATATGGACTTTCAGGTATGGTTAACAATTAAATATAAATCAAACATTTTTATTTTATTCAAACAGTTTGCCCTTTTTCTGACTATAATATAAAGTATTTTTATAAATACACTGCTTACATAGTGTTCTTGAAAATATATTTTAAGGCACTTTTCAAAACACGGTATCAATACACACATATATACCTATAATAATAAGGCAGTTATCAGAAAATGCAGACACAGATCTATGTTACAAAAGTATTCAGATACCATACTTACTTGGATTTATTTTAACTTCACATATTTTATTCTCATCTAATCAAAGTAATGCTTGTATTTTTCTTTGGCTGAAATTATTTTTAGTCAGGAAGAAAAGGATACCCTCTGAGGTTGTTCATAAATAAAATCTGCTAACATGAACATAAATGAAGGATGATGATGATTATTATTTGTTACAGGTGTGAAGTATTATCATGGCTTCCAGCTTCTGCACTTTTTGTGGGTATTATTTATTCAGGTTCCAGGGCATTATCTAGATTGGTAAGATATTCAATTAGTATTTGGCATGCTTTTTATTAATGTTTTACTACAAATGTCATATAAGGTTGAAATAATTATTACCATAGACATGTAGAATATTGAAAATTGAATAGTTCTAGAAGTTATGATAAGGCTTACTGCACAAGCAGTACACACTAATTCCCTTTCTAACTTCCAATTCTGCAGAAAACATGTGCAATTTGACTGCATCTTTTGAATATGCATGGCATGGATTAATATGAAAGATGTTCCTTCAGTCCTATATCATTCATAAAGTAGTGCCAAAAGGTTGCTACCCCAATACACATAGTAACTGTGAAAATAATTCCAACAATGAATTGATCAAATTCATCTTTATTACCTTGCTGAATGGTTGGTATTAAGTAAAAACATACATGTGTGTTACAAATCACTAATACAAAAATTGTGTATCAAGTTATGTAAACATGAAAGTCAACATTGGACGGCCCAAATTCCAATGTTTGTTTTAATTCCTCTAACCCTTCATTATCCCCCTCACCCCAATAAAAGGACTCAGACCAAGGAGGATCACAAAGGAGATTTCTGCGGTTGAAATATCACAGATATTATTCAGAATGCTGCTGTCAAAACAGGGCCTAAAGGCATACATTGGCCTACTTGTTTCGTTTCTCCTTTGTCTGTCTTTGTAATTAGATGGATCCTCATCTGGCTGAGATGAATTGATCAGATGATGGATTTGGAGAGATGGGAACTGAAACTGATTGGTCCAACATAATTTCCTTTCCTAAAGACTAAAAATGACAATCAAAGACAATAAACGTCTGATGAAAGTTAGCTGAGCTGGGCAATCTGGAGCCATACTTGGCAGAAAAACATTTCTCTTGGCCCTATGAAGAGCCAATAACATAAGGGAGATGAAAGGTGTGTGTGTGTAAATGTGTTAATTTGGCTGCAGAAAAGGAAAAATGTAAATTCTGATATCAGATTTTCGAGGATAGCATTATTCTAGTGTTTCCTTTCATTGTGCTCTAGTTCAAAAAACTCATGCTTAGTCATGGCTCTTCCTTCTCTCTCAGCAACAAATATGGCATCAAGCCCAGCAGTGGAGCTGGGAGCTGTTTTTTTGTTTTTCCTCCTTTTCCTGATTCTTTCAGGCTTGTTAACTGTGTGCCTTGTTCATTTGTTTTCTTTTAATACTGGTTCTACAAGTTCCCAGATAATTAAAACAAAATTTTCGTAGCTGCGATCTCTTAGATTTACTCACTCCTGAGTATGTTCAAGTTCAGTTAACTTAGAAGAACAGAAGAACAAATAAATTGTCTATTGAAAACATTTGCTAGATATTGTAAAACACTTCAAAGAGACCTCATATCTAAAAAGATTTTCTTATAAGTTAATTTGTCTAGACATTCAGTATTTCAAACTTCTCATGTTTCCATTCCATTTTTGGAATTAGAAAATGAGTTAGCAGGGGAAATCTATGGTACTATATTATATACATTTCCCTCCCTTCTTTTTGATTGCTCAGGTTATCAGTGTATCTGCTGAGGTAGTCACAATACCATTTCTTTCAAAGATGGAGGCAGGCCTATACTGTAATTACTGCAACTTTTCCTCATATCAGGGATACCATGTGATAGCTCTGAGCTTCAGAACAGTGTAAAGAAGTTCTTGCTTTCCTCACTTCTAACTTAGATGTCTTCAACTGTTTAGCAAACTTTTTCAAAGGAAACTGAAGAAAGACTTCTGAGAGGTTCTATCAAATGTCTTTTAGTGCCATCAGATGGGCAGAAGGTGATGGGCAGCTTGATTTATAGGGTCTGCAATGCTAACTTTTTTGGTCCCATTTTCTTTCCTGGCAGCCAATTCCTATCTTTCTTACCTTACACAATGCTGCAGATGTTATATTTTATGGAGTGGAAGTCTCACTGCAGAAAGAGGTATGGAGAATTAATTAAAACCCTGTATATCGGGTCCCTTTGTTAACTATATTTTCTTAGGCTAAATATTTCAGACATTAAATGCAATTTTTTTGCATCTGCTAAGAATTCTATTACCACAATGTGGGATATATATGATCTTTGGAGGGGACACATTCTCTTTCATTTGTTTGGGTAGCTGGTGATAGAAAGTTTGCTACAAGCATTTGAAATTGTAATATATAGGATCTCTAGAGATTATTTTTAAAAGTTTAAGAAATATATATGCTCTATAGACAATTGGATGCCTACTTCAGTATATTGGAGAGGATGCTAAGGAAACACACCCTAAAATCTTTGAATAAGTTGTAACTTTTGAGCTAGTTAACTCTCACAGCTTAGAACATGTTCCTGATTGTGAGGTAAAATAAGTTTTGTTCTTCTATTACTGAAATCACAATAATTGTAATTCCATCAGAAAGCAGGTGACATTTAAATGTATGGTAAAGTTTTCTTTCAATTATGTTTTGAATGTGAGGTTTTTGATATTATATATATATTTTTTCTTAACAGCAGAACTCTGCCCTAAAACTCTGCAGGTAAGTTTCCAATGTTCATCTTATGTGAAAATGTATGGAATTCCACAGAGACAGTACCTGAACAGTTGATCTATTTAATAAAGAGTTAGGAGTGTTCATCATATATTATACGGTAGGTTGTGATGAGTGCAAGTTTGAATAATGCAATACTCAGTTTAGTGTGAATTGTAAATTAATACCAGATCATGTTTAATGCAACTCAAAATTCAGTTAATGCAAAGTTAATGTGTGTGAAATTGAGGTTGGGGTTTAGATGCTGCTCATCTTCAAAATGTGCAAATTGGAGAAAAGCAGAGATGAAATTCAGCCGGTTCGCACCCGTTCTATAGAACCGGTTATTAGAAGAAATCTCCTTTTGTTTTTTTCCCACTTTGCAGGGTTAATTCTGTAAAGATTA
>JAEANM010017718.1:0-12868 GCA_017656035.1 Myanophis thanlyinensis | reverse complement strand
GTGGCATTAAGGCCACCCAGCAATCTGTCCACTGCGTCTGGGGTAACAGAATCAAACTCATCCCAGAGAATCTCACCCAAGACCAGCCCCTCCCTCCCTTAGAGTAAAAGGAGAAGTATAGGAAGAAAAACTACAGGTGGTACAATAAAACATATTAGAAGATGGACATCTTCTAACTGTTGATAAGTGGAATTAAAATGAACACTACAAATGCTGATGTAAAAAATAGATAAAATAATAAGATAAATTATGTGAGATTTAAATAGTGGTAAGACTGTAAAATTTAATAATTCTGAGAACCAGTTTGGTCTAGTGGTTAAAGCACTGGGCTAGAAAATGGGAGATGGTGAGTTCAAGTCCCGCTTTAGTCAGGAAAGATGGCTGGGTGACTTTGGGCCAATCAAACTCTCATAGCCAAACTCATCTACAGGGCTGTTGTTTTGAGAAAAATAGGTGGGAACAAGGTATGTTGGATATGCTCTCTCCATCTTAAGTTAATTGTAAAAATAATACAGGCGGGATACTAATAAATAAATAAAATCAGCTTGTCATGAGAGTTCAAATCAAACTTGAGTTTCCTTCTGAGTATGTTCCAAATGAATCAGTGGTTGGGTTTGGGTGACCTCTGTCCTTTCTTTAGCCCTTTGTTAAATTGCTGGTTGGCCCCACCCCCGCTCCACCTTGCCCCTAAAACTTGTGTAGTTTTGTATAGTTTTTATTCATATTGTAAAACTCTTGTAACAAAATCTAGTTTTGTGTACCTCTTATTTAAGTTTTAAATGCATAAAATAAATTATCTTTTGGTATATCTTTTTTATACTAGTAATTAGAGCAAATAAATGATGTTGTATTGGCCATGCCTACCCAGTCACATGACCACATAGTCACACCCACCCAGTCACATGACCACATAGCCATACCCTCCTAGCCACACTCACAGAACCTGTTGTTGAATTATTTGAATTCCACTGACATGAATCTTCCAGCTTTAATATGAGGGAAGAAACCTGATAAGTAAAACAGGAAGTAGGTTAAGGGAACAAGATCTTGTTAATTCCAGTTCAAAAGATAAAGCAAATAATATAGGTTAGAACCCTAAGATTCATATTAACATCATAACTTTGATAATGGAAATCTAGCAGTTTGTTGCATAAAAGACAAACCTTTCTTTCTCTATTTATTTATTTCAAAAAAATTTATACTGCCCCTCTCCCAAGGGACTCGGGGTGGTGTACAGCCATTTAAAACAGAACAGATAGAAATGTTAAAATGTAATTAAAAAGATTAAATCGATGGCCCAATGTAAAAGTTAATTTTTTTAAAAAAATTAAAATTTAGATAATTAATTAAAAATTTTTAAAACCCTGTTAAGTGTTAGGCCAGGCCAGCTTGTTGAAATAAATGGGTTTTTAATGCATGCCGGAAGGTCGGTAGGTCCACAATGGTCCGAATCTCCGGAGGCAGTTCATTCCATAGGGAGGGTGCAGCCACAGAGAAGGCTCGTACCCTCGGGGCTGTCAGATGACATCGTTCCGACAATGGAACCCCGAAGAGGCCTGCCCTGTGGGAGCGCACCGGTCGGCTGGAGGCTGACGGTGGCAACAGGTGGTCCCATAAGTACCCGGGTCCCAAGCCATGGAGCGCTTTAAAGGTAAGCACCAACACCTTGAATTGCACCCGAAAGGCCACAGGAAGCCAGTGCATCTTGCATAGGAAAGGTGTAACATGGGAGCTCCGAGGAGCTCTCGCAATTACCCACACGGCCGCATTCTGCACTAACTGTAGCCTCCAGATGCTCTTCAAGGGTAGCCCCATGTAGAGAGCATTGGCATAGTCAAGATGAGAGGTTACAAGGGCAGAAGTGACTGTATGTCACTTAACACATTAAGGTAATGTGTTAACTTAACACAGTTAATGTGTTATCAACCTGTACAAAATATTTTCCTATTAATAATAGGAGCATTTCTACAAATATATATCAGCCTTGGAGTAACATTCATTTTGATGATAATGCACATACCTGAGACCCATCTAATTACTGCCACAATGGTGGTCACAATTATTAAAAATTAAGTATATTCATAACAAATATTTCTAGGGGAACCATCTTAAACTGTGTAAGTGTGTAAATCTCATGGTCACATAAAATAAAACTTTTGAATAGTACCCAGGTTTCATATGAAATAATCACAAAGATTGCTAATTAGTGCACAGTGACATCTTGGCAAGCATGCCAAGTAATTTCCATCACACTAAAATCCAATATTTGAAGTCAAATTCAAGCCCATCTATGATCACTTTCAACATGAAATATTGGCATTTGTGTACGAGTTAGTCTACTTTGCACTCTAGCCTTCTCCCTTAATAAATGTAAATTGTTGCACCCAAAGCACATCTTCAGTGAAGACAATATTACAGAAAGGCAATATGAAAAAAAAAATGTGCCCAGTTACATTGTAGGCAGAGTTTTCATTACAGTGAATTGAATTAAATATACAAAGTAAGTCAAACCTCAAAGAAACTTGTCAATAACAAAGATTCTTTCATTTTCACTTGAAGTTGGAAGACTTTTGTTCCTTTAATAGTTACAAAAAAAAAATTCTACACAGGAAGACAGAATCCATGTCGTCTCTTATATTTGCCCTCTATGCTGTATGTGTCTGAAGAATGGCTTAATTAAAGCTACACCAGAAATTTAAATAAAGTAATGCAAGTGGAGGGAGTCTGAAAGAATAGAAACAGAAATATGAATAAACAATTGATATTTTATGGTGCTGGTTGGCTAGGAGCGCTCTGAGAAATGCTAGTCTTTCTTCCCTTGATTGCCATCCCCTTCCGCATTTCTGCAGAATAATAATTTATAGTCCAGAATATCTCGTTTATCTGCACTGAACTCCAAAAACATTTATTTCTGATATTGCTGTGTTTTGTCTTATTACTGTTGTTTTCCAACTTTTTCATATAGATGAATGGAGAAAAGCCCATTTCAAATTATTTGGAGCAATTATGTTAAAGCTTCTGCTGTGCTGTGTTTATCTGTACTCCTGAGAACCATGATAAATACTTTTAATATGCCTTAATAGGTTAGTGTTACAAGAAATTTTTGCACTTGCCACTACAGAGACTACATTACATTAAATTACAGTGCAGACAATTAAATAGAATAGTAATATAAAAAAAACCCTTCAAACTCCAAGCAACAGCAGTTTCAAGTCCTCTGCCATTCAGATTCTTGATCAACATAATAGAGAAGCAGTGAGTGAAATTTAGATATGTAACCCAGATATGCGTTTGTAATACCTCCATGAGGAATTAATGTTCTCTTTTTTTATTCACAGACATTGATTAGCCTCTAAATTATTTTTCTTATTGAGTGCCATTGTACAGTAACATCCCTTCTTCATATAATCTAACCAGGATCAATAAATCTTTATAGTTAGAACTTCATCTTGGCACAGTTATGGTACAATCAGCAGTAATTTTTCATTCCTCAGTAACAGTTTTAAAGAAAGCGGGTTACTTTAGCTTGTAGTAATTTATAAATAAGGAAAAAGATTTAACTTCCTTGCAATTAATTGTGTAGCTTCTCAGATATGACCGTATTTCTCAGGAAAACTTTGTGTGACTTATTTCATTTCTGAGGATACAGGGAAAATTGAGGTATGCCACATTAATGCAATCTTTAAAAGCTATTAACATAATTTAGTGTACTTTTTATGGTTAATTTCTCATCAACAATACAATGAGCAGTAACTGGGCAATGTTGGTAATTCCCTTGTCCACTTTTTGAATAATTGATGATGTGCCTTCAAGTCATGTCAACCACATACAGGTGGTCCTTGACCACAATAAGCCCAAAATTTACATTGTTAAACAGGACAGTTGTTAAGTGAATTGCACTCCATTTTATCTTTTTTGCCATAGTTGTTAAAAGAATAGCTGCAGCTATTAAAATGAATCATTCAGTCATTAAGCAAATATGGCTTTCTCCATTGATTTTGCTTGTTGGAAGCCAGCTGGTAAAGTGAGAAATGATGATCATATGACCCTGGAAAATGTTCAACTGTGTCATAAATACATGCCAGTTGCCAAGCATCCACATTTTGATCAAATGACCATGAGAATACTGCAACAGGTTGAAAACCAGTCATAAGTCACTTTTTCAATGCCTTTGTAACTTCAGACAGTCACTAAATGAATTGTTGCAATTCAAGGATTACTTGTAGTTAGATTTAATTCAAGGACTACATGTAATTAGATTTTCTTCACAAAACTCTATCTTAGTCCTTCATGTCTTCCCACAATATACCCATTGTCTATTTTCAAATGCAGCCATTGCATTCCAGAAGATCCCGTTTGTATTTCCTGATTTTGAACTCTTTTATCA
The DNA here is from genome assembly GCA_017656035.1 of Myanophis thanlyinensis. Taxonomy (NCBI): domain Eukaryota; kingdom Metazoa; phylum Chordata; class Lepidosauria; order Squamata; family Homalopsidae; genus Myanophis; species Myanophis thanlyinensis. The sequence goes on along the minus strand of JAEANM010017718.1, from coordinate 8,481 downwards.
ATAATCAAATTTACTTTATTCAACAGAACTAGTCCATAAGCTGAGACCAACTAGATTCAGATCTTTTACACCTTTCTCCTGTCAGTCACATTCACTGGTTGGTTTATCATGCTGCCCGCACCCCAGTCCAAGAGGCATTATAAAATATAATGTAGATAGTCCTTGACTTACAACCATTCATTTAGTGACCATTCTAAGTTTATAACATCATTGAAAAAATGACTTATGTTCATTTTTCACACACATTACAATTTCACACACATGATCCCCATTGCAGTGATCAGAATTCAGATGCTTAGAGGGGAACTTCCGGCTGATGACGCAATGAGGTCGAACATGAAGGGTGAGTCTCTGTGCTCCTGTGCCAAGTTCTCCCTGTTGGTGGGCTCCGAAAGGTGCCAAAGCCACCATGTAGGGGTGGCAAAGCAAAGAGGGGCACCCTGAGAGGTCACGGAGGATTGCAACCCTTCTGCTGGATCCTGGGTTTTCTTTCCCTCTCAGTCATGACGAAGTGAAGAGGCAGCATAAAGATGGCTGCCACAAAGCTGGGACACCCGAGGAACAGCTAAGACTGATGCTGGAGCAGAGTTAGTGAACAGTGTCTGGAATTGGGAGAGAAGATTCCCTTTTATTTAAAACTTACTCCAAAAGCAAAAAAAATCCAGGAAAGAGAGGCTCACAACTATTGGTAAAAGCAGTAATTAAGCACTTTTGAGGAAAATTTTAGAATTGAAAGGAAAGAATCAAGGGAAGAAAAGCAAATACTTTTAAAAATGCAGAAAATTGGACTTTAAATTGGGCAGGTGTTGTCTTGGAGAGGCATTTTACAATGCTGGAACTATTTAACTAAAAAACTAACTTTATTTTTGCATTTTGAACCATTTTTCAATTAAAAACTGGTTAACATTGAAGCCAAATTGAGAGTGCGACCTGCTGACAAAAAGAAGGTACAACATATTCCTAAAATCCTGGAAAATTATTTGACAATAATACATTATATATGTTTCTGATGTGACTATTGGAGATTTAAATGTGGGAATAAAAAAGATATTTTCACTAAAGTGAGCCCTGAATGTCATAATACAAGATTGATTTCATAAAGGGGACTTAATGAGGTTCTAGAAAACTTTTGGGACTATATAAAGGAACAGATTGACTGTGATATAAAGAATTATGAACACAATATTTTTGAGGAGTGACTTTAGGTTTGAATGTATGGTTTTTGGATTGCTGGACAAAAGTGGGACTTATTTAAATAAGACAAGATTCTCCACCAGGAGGAAATGAGTGGAACTTGGGTGGAAATGGTGGCAATATTCCAAAGCATCAAGGACATATAACAAACCATAAGGAGATTAAGACTTTAATGCATGGCATGGATGTAAAATTGGGAATGATTATACAAAGGACAATGAGTGACCAAGATGCCCAGGAAAAGGAGGAGTCAACTGAAAGAACAGATAAGAAAATAGAACAGACAAACCAGAAAACAAAACAAGATGAAAAGAAAGAGATAACAACCAAAACAACAATGCCTGATGAAATAAACCAAGGGGAAAATATCTTGAGATTTAAAAAGAGAACTGGAGATGCAGGAAGACATTTTTGAAAGGGAAATAGGGGCATGGGTAGATATTTTGAAAGCTAGACAGTGGGAAAGGGAAGAGATAGGAGAAAAGTTTAAAATGATTAGTCAGGTTGATGCAGATAGGGATGCAGTAGATGCAGATAAAGATCCAAGAGAGGAATATGAGAGGCAAGCTAAAACATGAACAATTAAAGCTTTAAAGCAGGCAGGAGATGATGGATAGATAGGAATGTCTTGAAATATAATGGTAGCATAATTAAAAAATTAGAATAGGAAGAGAAATAAGAGAAGGGGGAATATAAGTATACACATATGGTACCCAAACTTGAAACAACAACAAAAAATAGAATTCAGATGCTTGGCAACTGGCATGTATTTATGATGGTTACAGTGTCTTGGAGTCATGTAATTTTGTGACCTTCTGCAGTTCACTTAAGAACTGCAGTGAGTCACTTAACAACTATGACAACAAAGGTCGTAAAATAGAACCAAACTCATTTAACAACTGTCTTCCTCAGTAATGGGAATTTTGGGCTCAGTTGTTATCATAACTTGAGGACTACCCGTGGAGTAGTTTTTTCTGTTATGTAGCTAATCTCAATTCTACCTTATTAACAAGCCAACTTAATAGTGTTCTCCTAATAGCTTATTGCCAGGCACATTAAGGTTTAGCAATTAGTGATTTTCCTCAGTAGTGAATAAAAATCCACCCATTTCTCTCCTTTACATGGGATCTGGCTGGGGTCCTAGGAAGAAGTTCTGATGTACAATTAGAGCAGTGGAACTAACCATCTAACAGACAGATGATGTGAGAGGAAGGAGGATTCCTGTCAGGTCTGCCTCCTTCAAAACCCAAGAAAGAAAAAACCCATTGCGTTAGAACTCAGGGACTTTTACTGGGTAAGAAGTGAATGCAAAGAAAGCAAAGCAAGGTCTGAGTAAAATTGCAGGAAAATTACATATCAAAAGAATCTCCCCAAACCACACAGGATCCCAGGATGATTGTCTAATCCTTGTTTCTCATCGGGTCACGAGGCATACATCTGCAGGTGTTAACTCTGTTACTTCTCTGGGACAGTTGGCCTTGACCAGGTGTAAACATCTTGTCTGATGAATGCATGCTACTTTATTCATACACAGGGGCCTCCAGACACCAGCACTCTTCCTCCCCTTAATACCAAGCTTCCCCCCCCCCCGTTACTATGGCAGCCGATAAGAGTAAAGCTTCAGAACAAAGTTCTGAATCTTCAATCCCGGTAAGGCAGTCTCCCATCGCCTTGATTTGGAAGCCCTTAGTGATGAATTGGTCACTGGAAGTGGGTGAGCCATGGAGTGTGAGGAGGAGACAGGCTGCAGCCTCCATCTGCTCAACTCTTGGATTGGGCTTGGGAAGATCCCAGTAAAGCAAGAGAGTGTCTCCTCATGAAGCCAGCCAGTATGCTGCATTCTCACAGGATGTCAAGACCTCTGCTTGGGCAGTTAAGATATCTGAGTTCAACCACAATGCAAGAAAATCTGGTTCTATACATATATGTGTACCCTGACATTTAATTCTGGAATCCCTTTCTCTTCCTGTTTTGTGACAGCCTTACATTTCATTTCTCATGCTGTCCTGGTCAGTCTTTATATAACTGTCACGTTACATGCTCTTGTAGGCTTAAGCCTCACATAAAATACCAAACTCTTCACAAGGAACGTCAATATTGATTTCCATCATTCAAGTCAATTGAGATTTTGCAAAATATTGAGGAGAACAAGTCAGGATGAATCACAGAATTCTTTCCAGAGCTTTTAATGATTGTTATTGTTTCAATGTTTCTTTAATGGGTTTGTTGTTGTGTTTTTGGTTGTTTCGTTGGGTTTTTTTCGTCATTTTAAATTTGTATGCCACTCAGAGTCATGTACATAGAGTGGGCAGCTATATAAATTTATCAAATAAATAAATATATAGATAAATACTAAGTAATTAGAAAAATAAATCAAGTACCTGTATTAAAAAGAAACCTGTCTTGATTATCGATAGTGGAGAATTGTACATCACACCCCTAACTCCATGTCTGTGATGGTATAAGCATGCTGGCCCTGGGGAATTCTGGGAATTTTAAGTCCACATGTCTTAAAATTGCCATGTTTGGAGACTCCTAGTATAAAAACTATTACCTTGGGTAGGTGATTGGACTAGAAGACCTCCAAATATCCATCTAGTCTTATGCTTTTATGATTTCTACAATGTAAAACCTTCCAAGCAGTGGCCTGTAGGAGAAAGGACCAACAATAGAACAATAATATTCCATGTTCTTCGTACATATTCAGAGTAGCATTATTATTCGTAGTATAATTTGATTCACAAACATTATTATAGAATGGAACAGTCTCTGAATTTAAATAGAGGTGCTTATCGACACTGTGAAACTTACTCTCTGTCACATTGCAGAATACCCAAGCTAGAGAGATGATTTTGGCAGATGAGTAGAAAATTGCATGTTTCTGCAATTTTGGTTGCTGATTCCTACCATGACTCCTCAAAGAAAATGAAACAAAATGTATTTCGTGTATGAAATATGAAAGAAAAATAGCATTAGCTGTCAATAGAAAGGCTATTGGGCCTGAACAGAAAACTTTGTATTGTGTTTTCACTGGGCCTCAATCCCTACATATTAAAGACCTTTGGTTTTTGAATAATAGTTGTATTAGAATATCTGACACCTGGTACTCAAAGAAAGGTAATTCTGAATTTATACAAATGTCACCCAAAAAGAATGATTTAACAGAAGAAAATGTAAGAAAAGTCTTATGTGGAATTTTCCACAGTTTTCTACAATTTTCTTTCCTTGTCAGCTAGAATTTACCTTTCGCACTGAAACTAACCCTGGCAATTCACCCCACCACCAACAAACAAATATTAGGGAAAATTTAAATGAGTAATATTAATTGAATTGATGAATATTGATTAAAATTAATTTTATAGATATACATGCAACATGTGCATAAACAACCTTCTTGCATACATATGTACAAACAAGAATTTATTACAAGAGAGAGAGAGAGAAAGAGATTATAGAAACGTGTAAGCATAATAAGCATAAACCTCTGTGTTCTTATTCGAGCATAATTTCTTTTGAGTTCAGTGGCTCTTACTCTGAGCTGAATATGTAAGCTGCTAGTATGGTGAAAATGGATTTGCTTAACACAGTTTATTTTAAGGAAGAGATCTTTTACCGACTGAGCTATTTTTTTTCTTTCTATTTGCAAAAGCTAAATGGATTAGTAGAGGTTTTCTGATGAGCAGCAAATATTAGCAACCATATACATGATTTGTGGTAAATCCTATTGAGCTCTATAGCTCTTAACCATGGGATTTTTAGTCCTTTTCAGTCTCATCCTCCTGGCATTCTCCATGTTTGCAGATGAGCATTTATAACATCTGTATCTGTAGACCTGGTTTAACCAACCAATTTTCCTTCACGTGAAAAGTTTCTGGAGGTAGGGATAGATATTTAATCCAGTTTTGCTCACCATGATATGAAAAAGATGTTGAGGCTCTAGAAAGAGTACAGAGAAAAGCAACAAAATTGATTAGGGGACTGGAGGATTAAAACATATGAAGAACGGTTGCAGGAATTGTCTAGTTCAGGGGTGTCAAACTCGATTTAATTGAGGGCCACATCAGGCTTGACCTTGGAGGGCCAGTGGCATGTCTGGGGGGACATGGCCAGGGGGACATGGCCAGGGGGACATGACAGCACTCAGCCTCCTGTAGCATTCTGCCAGCCAAAATGGGGCATGGGGGTTAATTACAAAATGGGGACCTTGCTTTGTGACATCCAGATCCTGTGTGCAACTCTGTGAACTGCACAGAAAATACACTTTTGTTTTGTTTTGAAGAAATATCCCCAAAGTCAGATGTAGACTAAATGTAGACTGAGTTTTAGCTACACAGCTTCCCAGCAAACAGAAAATTTTGAAGCTCCGGTAAAGAGGATTCATTTTAGGATGAGTAACCACAGTTTGGAAATTCCTAAAGGAATGCTGGGAAACTCTATATTTTAAAGAACATTTGAGGGAGGGTGCAAAATAGCCCTTCTTTGCCTGAGGCTGTAGCGATCCGGCACCCATCAAAACACTTTTTGTGAAGCAACTGATCAACACTGACAAGGTAGTCCACCAGTGTATGAAAATAAGAGCAAACTCCACTCCCTTCTAGTACTGATGATGTTACTTGGTTTGATAATGAAACATCTGCAAGAAAACCATCAAACTCAAAGAGCACCAACAGTTCAACCCTGAGCTACAAATATTCTCTTCTATTGAAAGTGTTTCTTTTTGGTTAGAGGGAGTCACAGCCTGCCTCATTTGAGATGGCTCCAAGTGGATTTCATTCTACATTTTGATATGATTTCTGTAAATAATAAATGTAGAATTATAATGTCTGAGTCTTTGATCCTTCAGACATCAAAAAAAAATACAAGGCTAAAGAATAAGAAAAATAAAAAACAGATTTGAAAAAAGAAAAGGCTCAGGAAAGAAAAAGAGTGAAAGTGTAAGAAAGAGGAAAAGACGGAAAACCGAAAACTTTCTTTCGTACAGATCTAAGTACAAACTATATCAAACTCTTACTCTAAGATTAACATTTCTCTACCTTATTTCCATAATCCCATATCTAATCATCAAAGCCCAGATAAACTTTCAATTCAGTTTCTCACAAAAGGTCCAGTAATGGTTCATATTGCTTTAATCACTATTTGTTAAGGAATTGTTAATGGGTTTATTTAATTGCACAAAACTCTAAATAAAACAAGAATGGAAAATCCTAAACTCTAGTGTAGACCCATGCTTCTCAACTTTGGCAACTTTAAGGTGCATGGACTTCAATTCCCAGAATTCCCAAGGCAGCATGAAGTTCTCCCATCTTAAACTTGTCAAGACTGAGAAATGCTGATAGACAGATAGGGATTTTTCCATTCCTCTTTTACTGGTTCTTACTTAAAGTTTGTGATTCTCTCCCTTTTGCTGCTCCTCTGTGGAGGCCTCTTGCAAAATCCTCATTCCCACCCCATAACAATCATAATGTAAAATTATTGTTCCCACCCCACTCCAGAGCAATCATAATGCAAAATCCTCACTCCCAGCACACCCCTGAACAATCATAATGCAAAATCCTAACCCAGAAATCCACCCTAGAGCAACCATAATGCAAAATCCTCACTCCCACCCCATTCCAGAGCAACCACAATTCCCTCACTACCCTGCTTTCCAACTCCATTCTCCTTCATGCAGGAGAAGACCATGGGACTACCAGTTTTAAAAAAAAGTGTAACCAGACCTTCCAACTTCTTGGGGGGGGGGGGTGAGGAGATCTAGCAAAGTTAGAACGTCTGATTGATTTTTTTTTATGGGTAGTCCCACGGTCTTCTTTTATTGCCCTGCATGCCAGAGAACAGACTGGAAAGCAGGTTAGTGAGGGAGTTGTGGTTGCTCTGGGATGGGGTGAGGGTGAGGATTTTGCAGCAGGCCAACCAAAAACAGGAACCAGGAGGTTGTGGGTGTCCCTCCACACACCCTATTTTGGCCAAGTACTGCAGGAGGTCATCCAGACCAAAAATAGGGTGCATCCCAGCCCCCGTCCCATTTTCGCTAGCAAAGGCACCACGGGCTGGTCCTTTGCTATTTCCTAGCCAATCCTGTGGGCCAGATCTAAGCACCTCTCAGGTGGATGCGGCCTGTGTGTCTTGAGTTTGATGGCCCTAATTTACAGTATCTTTTTCTTCCTGACTTTCTGTGCAATGGAAAAAAAGAAAGGACGAATTGTGAGTGGATTATCGTCTGTGAATTTAGTCAGCTTTTTCCTGACATCTTGATTCCTGTTTCTTGCACATAACAGGTTTCAGGAAGCTGAGAGATGTGATCAGCACTTGTTTCAATTCCAGTTAATCATTTACTTCTGTGATGCTTTCTTTTGTCTTCTTATAGCTTTCAATTGAATTTCCTTTGCATTTCAGTTTTGAATTATATATGGAAAAAATCCAGATATTGACCAAGATCACTATGTATCTAAGGTTCATTGCATATGCAAATTTAGGATTTTGAAAACTTCAAACAGAGAAGCATCAAAAATTCCAGTAAAATTATATCTTAATTTCATATGAATGAACTAATTGCTATCAAGGTATTTCCTTAGGGCTGAATTTTGATAAATTATGTCAATGTAACTACCAGTACAAGAATAAATTTGTCTTACAAAGGAGACATTAATGTGAGACATAACATTAATTTTCACTTAATAAGAGCTGAATATAACTATAGTGATATAGTTGGTGACACTGTCATATTTCAAGCTTCAGGTTTTTAAAATATATCTCAAAACATGAAATAGTAGATTACTTAAAAATGAAAGCAAAAATACGTGTCCTAGGATAATGTTGCAGGATCCAATGTGGGTTGACTTCTGAGCTTTCAGACTTGTGTTGGAACCAGTCTACTCTGAGGATGGGCTCCAGTACTAGTCCCACAACTCAGAAGACTAAACATCTGGTCCCAGTGACGACCCACATTGGATTCTGCAATAGATTAGTTGCAAAATGCAATGCAATTTTTAATAACTTTCTTAGACTACATTTCTCTCATAAATTAATTGAGTGGATCATCTCTCTTCTTGTCTCTTTACATCAACATATAGCATCTGAAAATGTTGTACCAAAAGAAGATATAAAGTATTATGCTTCACTGAACAGTCAGCCAGAGGTTTTGACTGAATTTGGCATTTTTATCTACCTATTATAGACCTCTTCAAATTAGAATTTGGTTTTCAAACTTATACAAACGGATATTATTCCCATTCTCCAAGGTCTAAATTAACTCAAGATACCACTTACTTTGATCTTGGACCTTGGTTA
>JAEANM010017717.1:0-12868 GCA_017656035.1 Myanophis thanlyinensis | reverse complement strand
TTTGGTTAAATTTGTGCCTGAGCACCGTTCTGGATGGAGTAGGTTCGAAGTGTTCCTTTAGAACTTTCTGCAACTCCACCCATGACATCGTTTCCACCGACTATGGTGCTACTAGCCCCTTCACTAGCCGAAGTGTTCATTGGCCACAGTAACCAATTAGCAGAGCTCTCTTCTTTTTGTCGCTCACTCTTTCTACATCGTTCGCCACCAGGTAGCATCTGAAATGAATCATAAACACCTCCCATTCTTCTGAATCGGGATCAAATGGCGCTGGAGGTGTGTGCATTGCCATCTCTGCAGAACTTGTTGAGTCTTTTATCGACTTGAATCTTCTGGTCTCTAGTATCCCATCCTCATCGCCAGTGTTTTATCTGGGAAATAAACTGATGTGAGGCTTCATCGTGAAATCAGCTCTTTTTATTGCAAGCAAAGTACTCAACAAGAACAGGGAACAGTAGAAATTGACATCTATTTATACTATATACAAAGCGCACTTTAGCCAATCAGAGAGCAGGATTCTCCCGCTCTCTGATTCTCTGCGCCAGACTTGGTGTATACCTCATACCAAATATGGTACAGAACAACTACCAGATGGAAAGGATCTATTGGGCAAGAGCTGAATTATTTTTGGTATTCACAAGAAATCCTATTAGCTTTGAGCTTTGACTAAATCAAGTTTAAAGGCTTATTAACATTCTCAAAAACTGTGGATTAATCAGACAGGATCTTTCCTTAGTGAAGCCATGTTGAGTCTTTTTCGGTAAGATCTGTATCTCCAAATGTCTGGAAATTTGTATATTTAATAACAGTTTCTGCTATCTTACCCAGAGCAGATGTTAAGTTAATGGGTCTCTATTTCCTGGATCTCCCCATGAGCTATTTTTAAGAATTGGAGTTACTAGCCACCTTTCAGTCCTCTAATACAGAGGCCACCTGTAGAGACAGTTTGCATATTTTATTTAGCAAGCCCACATTCTCAGTTTTAAGCTCTTTAATAACCCTTTCTGGATTGCCATCAAGACCTTGTGGTTTGTTGTTAAATGTGCAGTTTTTCTCTTCTCACACTATATGATTCTGTTCATCTAATTCCCTTCCTAGGAACAGGAGGACAGTCTTAAAGATTTCCTCCAATTTTGTGAAGATGGAAGCAAATATTTTTTTTCAGCTACTCTGCAATTCCCTTTTAATGTACATCTTGTACTCTTCATCCAAGGGACTAATAGCTTCCTTCACTGGCTTCCTGCTTTGAATGTTCTTGAAGCAATGGTGGAATTCAACCTGTTTTACTATTGGTTTGGTGCACACACACTCTGCCGTGCAACTTCTAAAACTCAAGTTTTTTTTTCATTCTGGAGATAGCCTAGGTGATTGGGAAGGCTGCAGAGGCCTGAAAAAAAAAATGTTCTGAGTGATATAGGTAAGTAAAAAAAACTTAACAGGATATAAGATAGGAAAGGGCACAGGTGAGTGGGTGGGGGCAAACTTGAACGCTGCTACCAGTTTGATAGAACTGGTACATCCAGGCTGAATTTCACCACTGATTTGAAGAATGTTTTTCAACCCGCTCTTTGCATTTCTGTTGAGTTTATGCTGCTTTCTGTTTTAGGAAAGATGTAAGAAATACGGTTTATTCTTGTAAAACAATGAACTAAAGTAACACCATTTTTGTATGTCGAACGTTGTATTTTCACCTCCAAATAACCTAACCAGCTTGAGATTTCATTTTGGTGGGTGAGTAAGAAAGATTCTGGGGATAATGTAGACTTGGCACAAACAAAACCATAAAAATTTGGGGACTTTTGAGGATAACGTTTGTGGGATGCTGGGAAAGAACACATTAACTGAGAAAAAAACATGTTATTAAGTATTGTTACTAATAGATATATAAGAGCCAAGTAAACAAAATGTATGCCAATCATTGTTATGTCTAGCAGACATAATAGTTTGGGACTTCCAGGACTATTTGGAAAAAATGTGCACCCAACAACGTTACAATATCCATGATAACTGCTGATGTATAATTTATATAAAGTAACATAATCAATAATGTTGTAAGGGGCAGTGATGGGATGACCTAAGGGGAAGGATCTGTATTTTTACTGTATTTAAACCATGTACTCAAACATGTCTGTGCGCTCCCCTGATTATTTTGTATCACACAGGGTGTGTGTAAATGGTAATAAATATTATTCATTTGTTCAGAAGTCTCCACAGTTTTACTTCACTTGAATTTTTTTCTGCACAAAATATTATTTAAAATGATACTTTCTTGGCCCTAAGAGCATCCTTTATAATGCTTGTAACATTATAATTACAATATTTATAATTCAATCTTTCTAAATGTCTCTGTATTCTGCTGTATTGCTTATAGAATTCATATGATCTAGAGTGCTACAATTAAATTTTATTAGCATTTACAATTTTAATAATTTTCTAAACTGTTAGAAATACTAATAGTGTAATTGCTGCCTAATCTTATCCGTATCTTACCTGATAAGTCAGAAATGTCACACTGTTTAGGTGCATTTCAGTTTGGTGCTTAAAAAGTATTGCCTACCTGTGTGTTTTATGTTATTATTTTTATTGACCAATTGCTATTGCTGGAGTTTTGTTCCTTCTGTCTCTGTTGCACATTTATTAATCAATATATTATATTTATACCCTTTCTCTTTTCTTATGAAGTAGGTTGCAACTGAAAGAGATGGTTCCAAAGTCCCTCAGGACAATATATGGTTAAAGAAGGACCTGATTTTGACATAACCCAGTTATAGACCAACATATAATCAGGGTACTGCATTGGTTTAGTAAATGATAGCAACTTTAAGTGTGCTTGAGGCTTAGATTGGAGGTAATTTTCTGTTACAAAGTTTATCTCAGAGAATAATCAAAGAAGAGTTTGAAATAAGGTTTTTGATAGTTGCTTATAAACTAACAGATGCTTTAAACAGGATTATTGGGGATCTGATTTAGTGTTTTACTTGTTTATACAACAGGCAAATTTAGCTCTTCTGTGAATTTAAACATTGGGTGATAAAAATAGAATAGAATATGCTTTAGGAAAATATTTCCTGTTTATTTTCTGTCTGTCCATAGCTCACATTATGATTTATGACATGATTTCTGAAGTGCACTAAAAAACCTCTGTTAAATTTATTGCCAATACTACAAGTTTCTGCCTCAGGTTTTCTGATTACATAATATGTTCAATACCACAACTAACTATACAATAGCCATACTAAAGCAGAACCTAAAACAAATAATGTAGTGTATTGATACTGTAGACTTTGTGGTGATTTTATTATCATGGTAATTTAACTTCAAGAGGTTTCCACTTGCCACTTGCTTTATTTGATTGCAAAATCCTCCTTAATTTTAGTGGATGGAAAGAAGGAGATAAATTGGAACAACATAATATTTTCAGAGTTTGTTTTATTCAGGAAAAGGTCCATCATTTTTCTTTAAAAGAGTAAAATATCTTCATCTGTTGGTATGTAAATTTTTTCATCTGTGCTTCAAAAGATAGTCAGAGAAAGCGTTTTTCTCTACAAATACATAGCGTATTAACCATGGAATGGAGCCAATAATCAATAGAAATAAAACTAAGTTATTGTACCAAGTGGGTAATAAAATAATGTTTAAAACTGCAGTGGTTTAAAGTATTATTATCTATAAAAATCATATCTTGTTGTATATAGTGCCTTGAATTGTATAAAATAAATGCCGCATATAAATTCAATAAATAAGTACAAGCAATTTTGTATACAAACATCTTTTGTTTACTCCACTATACACCCTTTGCTAAATCAACACCCTTTGCTGAAATTTTCTAGAAGAGATACTTTATGTTGTAATTAAGGTATACATTGGGTTGGTTTCAGATAATTGTTTTCATTAACAGCGTGCTAAGCTCTAGGTATCATTCTCTCAAATATGCCAATTGATATGCAAATCCTTCTAATGAACAATGATAAATAGCAGAGGTTTCCATTCATTGCTACCTTCTGTGCTGTCAATTTACTTTGATGGATTGCAACATTTGATTTGAAAATAAATATGTTGACAAGTTTCTTTTATGACCCTAATATAAAGTCACCTCTATAAAAGCAAGATGTAATGAATTAATTGTCATAGTATCAAGGAAAACATCCATGGTTTAGCGCACACTGACTTATGGGAAAGCCTCTTGTATGTTATGGAAGTATATATCTTTTTTTAAAAAAAAATAATTGGCTATTTTTGTATATAAATTGAGCATGGTTTTTAATGTTCTATTTTTTGGCAACCACATTGACACTGGTATCTTTTTGGAGAAAATAAAAAATTGTAAGATGACAGATTTAGGGTCGTAGTCGAGGTCCCATTCCAAGGAAGAAACCTGCCATTTTTCAGATCTTATTCTTTCTGTGTCTTTTTTCCCTTCTGAATCTGGTCAGTTGTATGGTATACTGTATGTGTGCTTTGTTTCTTCTACAAACAAAAGCATAAAGGTGAGAGTATAAAGCAGTCCATATTCCATCGATCCTTTAGAGAGAAGGCACTCTAATGTCTGGTCAAGACCTCTTCATCCTCCTGCTTGCAAGTTACTTGCTTGGTCATCATCAAAAATGTCCAATTTTAAAAAATTCTAATAGTCCCCAGAGTGCCAATTAACTTTAGGCTCTTGTAAGGTAGCTATCCTTACCTTAACAGGATGATATACATCATTCTTTGCCTCATTCAGATGTAGAAGCAATGCAGGATTCTATGCATTGCCTTGATGCTGTCTACTGCTGCTTCTAAGGGTTGACTGGAAAACCAGCAATGGTTTGGCACTTGTGTGATACATGCATAGGAGCCTTTTCTGATCATAGACCTGCCAACAACATTTTTTGGAATGATGTTATCTTACAAACCCATTATTTTGGACATTCTGATGAAAATGGTGTCACAACATGGTCCTGCAAGCTCTGCCAGTTTTAGGTGTGGGTGCAATGTCTTACTCCACACAGAAAAGGTATAGGGCTGGTAGTGCAATCCTATTTGGATTGGCCTGGCCTGACACCTCTGGGGTATTTTAATTGGGTTTTAAAGTTTTATAATTAATTTTAAATGGGATTTTAAATTGTAAAATTTTTAGACTTCAGCGTATTTAATGATTTTTATTGGGTTTTAAATTGTTCTTTTGTATTTTTTGTATTTTATATCTGTATTTTATCTGTTGTGAACCGCCCCGAGTCCCTAGGGAGAGAGGGCGGTATATAAATTTAATAAATAAATAAATTGATCTCAGTTCATCCCGTTTCCCTCTCCTGACAAGTTCTGGATGATGGGGCCTCTTGGTTTAAAGAGAACCTGGAATATTCTGAAGTAGGTTTGAAAGATGTTTCACCCTTCCTTTATCCAAGCAAAATGTTTAAGTAGTGTAATACCCAGAAACATTCCAAATACATCAATTAAATGTATTTGATATGGAAGACCCAACTTTACCAATACATTCTAATATATCATTTGCAGATAAGACTACTTTCAGTTCCTTTCCTTAGATCAGGGGTGTAAAACTTGCCTCATCACACCGTCATCACGTGATGTATCAGGACTTTTTCCCCCTTTGCTAAACTGGGCAGGGCCAAGGGTGGGGCCAACACATGACACATCTTGCCAATTGACAACCCTGCCTTAGATCATGAATGTCATCTTCTGCTTAATGAAATATACTAAAGTTGTCAAACAATGTTCAGAGGTCTATTTTTCCTTTATCTAATCCTTATTCTCATCCATTAGATACATCTCTTGAAAAAAATCAAATTAGCCTGGAGCTTTTTAAGTTTAGATTCTTTTTTAAAAGTATTTTTTTAAACAAACATACAAAAACTTACATATACAAACATACAAAACATAAAGACATGTAAACCTTAAAAAATCATCCTTTTCTATGCTTACGGTGTGTCAGTTGGTTACATAAATATTTTTTTTGTGCCATTCTTTCATAGTCTTCACTTACACTTATATTAAAAAAATATCGCTTTATTTATGTTAATATATATTCATATCTCACCAATTTATTAATATTCTTTTGACTAATCTATTATTCCATCATTTTATATGAGATAATTCTGGTTTTCATCAAAAGCAATATCGCACTGTAAATTTTGCATTTTGTTGACATTTTATATGAGATAATTCTCAATATTTAAAATTCTATGTTCAACCAATGGTTATATATTTTTAGATTTACAATCTACAACCTTCTATTAGTGTTATTTATAAAAAAATTAACATATTTCAATAGCTATATATTTTCATCTAACCAATGATAAAATAAATCCCATACTCTATAAAATTGTTTATCCTCTTGTTTTCTGATTTCAAATGTCAATTTACTCATTTCTGCACAATCCATAATTTTCTTAATAACTTCCTCCTGCATAGGTTTTTTTTTTTTCATTTTTCCAATTCTTAGCAAATACAATTCTATAGTGCTTTGCCAGCCTCTATACCAGACTTTAAAGCAGATGGAGCAATGCCAACACTAATAAAAATAGAAGATGAGAGACAGTGTGCAGAGAAATAAATAAATTGGAAGAATCTATTTATTATGAGGAAAATCTAACTTGACCTAAATCATAAAATGAAAACTGAAGAAAGAATAATGAACGTGACTGAGCAAAAAGAGTCATCTGAGAGTAGAAATGGAAAAATATTTGTTCAGCCTCATTTGTATATGGCTCAGCAAATGACAATACCATACTGAACTCTTCTGGGCTCAAAGCTAAGCAGGAACAGGTCAGTTTAGTACTGTTATGAAAGACCACTAGGAACTGCCAAGGTTGCAATGTAAATGTGGAAGTAAAAATCAACAAACAAATGCATAGGAAGAAGGCATGATCATCCACAGCTTTGGTTGTTTTCATCAAAAGCAATATCGCACTAAGTTTTGCATTTTGTTGACATTTTATACGAGATAATTCTCAATATTTAAAATTCTATGTTCTACCAGTGGTTATATTTTTTATATTTACAATCTATATCCTTATATTAGTCTTATTTATAAGAAAATTAATATATTTCAATAGCTTTCATCTAACCAATGATAAAATAAATCCCATACTCTATAAAATTATTTATCCTCTTGTCTGATTTCAAATGTCAATTTACTATATATATATACATTTCTATACAATCTATAATTTTCTAAATAACTTCCTCATGCGTAGGTGGTTTTTTTTTTTTCATTTTTCAAATTCTTAGCAAATACAATTCTTGCTGCTGTTGAAACATTTACAATCAGATATTTCAGTTCGTTATTATATATTTCTGTTAAGTTTAGATTCTTGAAGCAAATTCCAGCAAGCAATTTCTATTTTATATAAAGAATATGGTGGTCTTTTAAAATGTACTTCTTGATGAAGTAGCTTTTTATTGGTGAAAGTCTTGACAGGAGCATTGTTCTGAAATTCTGACTACATGTAATTTATTTTTAAATTTATTTCCTATGTTTTGGTTACTGTTACAAAAACTGCCAAATGTGAATAATTCAGTTGTACAGTCATGTCATATTATACAACTGTTCACGATTCAGTAAATTTTTGTAGGAATAGGTTTCATTTGTATAGAAGATTTTTTTTTTCTTTTAACAGTTTCACTTAAAAATAAAAGGGGTGTGTATAGATGTGATAACAGTTTCATAGATTATTAGTAGGACTGTAATGTATCAAGCATAATTACAGAAGAATGAAGAATAAATGCCTTCCTTTATTTGACAAACAGACATTCTAGAAAAGCAGGGATGATTTTGTAAGTTTGGGATTTTTGGTCATCCAAATATAAATTTTGAAATTTAACTAGGAGTTGTCCCTCTAATAGTGTCAATTGTTGCCACAGTCCTTTAAAAATATATTTATCTAAGTATTTATCCTTTCCTAATTCTTCACCAGCTATGTTATTGGTATGCAATAAGCCATTTACTTGAGTCAGGGCACCAGATGTGACCTGCAAAAATCTGAATAATGATTAGATGATAGCAAAGTTCCTGCTACTATCTCATCCTTTCTGGTGATTGTTGTTGCTATTAGTCCTCTGGAGTTCTGCAATTCATGATTTTGAGCCATGGACTATATCCAGGTTTAGCATATTCCAGTTAACCTGAAGACGCTTTCATCAGTTAACTTTGATAGTACTGATGGGGCAACATCTTATTCAATGTAAAACAGCTTCCCATATTTGTTATGTTCCTGAAATCAATTTCATCCAACTAGATTATCAAAATATGTGCTCCACTCAAAAATGATTTTTTTTTAATGCAACATCCTTCAACATCTTTAAATGAGAGGCCTATTATTTTCTTTCTGTATTGGGTGCCTTTTTGTCTCATCATTTCTTTGTAATTCCCGTTTCTTCTGTAGTCAAAACAACACTAATCATTCAATGGATGATTTTCTATAGTGCTTTTCCAGCCTCTATACCAGACTTTAAAGCAGATGGAGCAATGCCAACACTAATAAAAATAGAAGATGAGAGACATTTGTGCAGAGAAATAAATAAATTGGAAGAATCTATTTATTATGAGGAAAATCTAACTTGACCTAAATCATAAAATGAAAACTGAAGAAAGAATAATGAACGTGACTGAGCAAAAAGAGTCATCTGAGAGTAGAAATGGAAAAATATTTGTTCAGCCTCATTTGTATATGGCTCAGCAAATGACAATACCATACTGAACTCTTCTGGGCTCAAAGCTAAGCAGGAACAGGTCAGTTTAGTACTGTTATGAAAGACCACTAGGAACTGCCAAGGTTGCAATGTAGATGTGGAAGTAAAAATCAACAAACAAATGCATAGGAAGAAGGCATGACCATCCACAGCTTTGGTTGTTTTCATCAAAAGCAATATCACACTGTAAGTTTTGCATTTTGTTGACATGTATATGATAGCACAACATGAATTCAAAATTGCATGATGCTGTTTTCATCAGGTTGATAAGTTTTATTATTATAGTTGACTGCAGAGTCAGCCAGGTGTTTACACTGGGCTTCTCATTTTTATCTAACTATCAAGTCCTTACCAAGGACCTGGGATATGCAGTTGTTGTTTGATAGTGTTACAAGTATTACACTGTGTAACACAAATTTTGTTCCTGGCTTCTAAGTGTTATACATTAACAGCTTATGTCTACAAATGACTATATTCATCACAAACTTTGATATTGTGACCACAGCCTACAAAAGTTTCCTATTTATAGAAACATATCAGGCAAAATTTTATCTTTTTTAGCAGTTAGAGAAAGAACAATATATATTTGCATGGAAAATACACAAAGACAGTCAAAACCAATCAAAAGGGTTCAGAAATGGGTAGATTTTCTAGATTTGCAGCTATACTGAAAATCACTTTCTCAAAGAAGCTTCCCAAACATAGTCCTCCATCATGTTTTCATTATACTGTCCTTGGTTATGGTTCAAAGTCCAGTGGTGAAAGTGCTGTCTTGCTCCTCTGAGTAAGCACCTATGTTATCCTTGAATTTCTCAAAATGAGCATCAAGGATATGGACTTCGAGGGATAGTCTGCATTCCACTTTGACATAGTTATTTATGAGAGTCTGAATCAACTGCTCATAGTTTTCAGCCTTCTGATTGCCCAGAAAGCCATGAACCATTTCAAAAAAAAATTGTTCCAAGCCACTTTCTCCCAGCTTCTTGGTGAATTCATCACGCTCTATGATCTTCTTTATCTGTGGTCCGATGAAGATATTAGCTTTAATCTTTGCCTCTGAGAGCTGTGGAAAGAGATCTAGGAGGTACTTGAAAGCTGATGACTCTTTGTCTAGAGCTTTGACAAATTGTTTGATGAGGCCTAACTTAATGTGCAATGGTAGCATCAGAACCTTCTGAGGGTCTACCAGTGGCTCCAACTTTATGTTGTTCTTCCCTACAATTCAGTCCACTGTGGCCATTTCCTTCTGTGATAGTGCAACTTAGTGTCCCAGCTGTCCCAGAAGCAAAGCAAATAAGGAAACTTTGTGAAACTGCCTTGGATACCCAGAAGAAGACACTATTTTGAAGTATCCAATGACCTCCCAGTCATAGTTATCATATCATCTATATTTCTTCTTAGAACAAATATTGTGTCATTTCAAAACTCAAGTTTTTAAATGACTTACAGATATTGGGATATATTAATAGTCATCTTGATATTGTCTTTAAGAATTTAAAAATGTGATTCTGTCCCCTGGAATGAAATGAATACTTTGGAAGTATTCACTACAGGAATTTAAATTAAAGCATTTCTCAAAATTATCTGTCCTAATTTTGCTTGAAAATTGAAAGTGAAAAGGATTCTACCACATTGTTGGGTAATTGATTTTTCTATTGAACTGCTCTAATTATTAGGGTTTTTAAAAATATATATTACTGCTTTTATTACCCAATTTGAACTATATATCCAGATGCCTTTCCTACTTATTGAACCTTCATAGTATATTAAATTGGTTTAGTGACTGGAGAAGCTATGAAAGATGATCCACTTTCTGATTCCAAAGAGAGCTACACAAATTTTGTAGCAAGTCTTATGTGAATCTGGAATAGACCCTAATGCTGGGAAAGGTAAAAAGAAAATGAAGAAGAGGATAACCAGAAGTGATCTGGATGAACTCACTTATAGTGGTGATGAATCCATTATTGGGGGATCTGAAAATAACAGGTTAGGGATAGGTCATCATGGAGAAAATCTATCTCTTGCTAAGTAACTTTAATTAAATTCAATTAATCAAAACAGAGAGAATCCTAGATTCCATCTTCTGCTAGTCCAAACAATATTGTTAACAGATGTTGTAATTATAAATATTGCCAGTGAGTTACATTAGACAGATATTTGTCTCTTTTTAATGTATATATTGAAAATTATTGTCATCATCTATTAGTTGATCCTCAATATTCCTGCTTTCATCCCTTATTTTTCAAAATGTTCAGTTTATTCAAAAAAGATTAAAATAGGAAACCCCAAAATATATAAAAAAGAAAAAGTATAACAAAAAAGTATTTTAAAAGAAAACCAACTAAAGCTAACACATATATACTACTGTCCTCCCTAGTTAAATGCTGATTAGTGTAATAGTAAAAATGTCATGTATTTTTTCTATATCATGAACTTCCTCACAATTTTTACTGTTAGATTGCCCCTTAAAGTCAATTCAGCACATAAAAAAGGAATTATTTTTTTTCCTTTTTAGATACCACATTCCATAGCTTTCTAGCTGATATGATTGTTTCCAGAGATATTGTATTGTATTTAGATTCTAATGCTGTCCATCCAAGAAAATCTATATGTGCATGTGGTCCTCATTTTACCCATCTCAAAAGGATGGAAGGCTAAGTCAATCTTGAGACTGGTGGGATTTGAACTGCCAATCTGCTGGCAGCCTACAGTCAGCAGAAGTAGTGTGCAGTACTGCACTCTACACTGCGCCACTGAGGCTCAATTATGTTTGTTCCTCACAAGGAGACTGCAGGACAGTGATGTTCTGCATGTTTGAATGCAGGGAGACTATGGCATTAGCCATCTTGTTCCAACAGCAAGAATTTTTAAAGATATTAAGTTCACAAACCTTGCTTTCTAATCACTTTTGGAAATTGTTCATTAAGCTACTAGAGATCCTTGGAGCAACAAGTTTAAAAATGCTGGATGAGTCTGCCTTCAATACTAAATGAAAGGAAATTTTAATCACAAGCATTCAAAGAACCTGAAATAGAAAAAAAAAGCTAAATAAGATTTTAGAAACTTATAATTGTCACTTTTATAATAACATTTTGGAATTAGTTACTTGATATACAACTTCTCATGGGTTATAGATCCTATTCTGGGTTTTATAAAACTAACAAAGATAATTTAATGATTTCAAAAACTGGAGCAGTGGTGGAATTCATTTTTTTTTACTACCAGTTCTGTGGGCATGGCTTAGTGGGCGTGGATAGGGGGATCATGTGACTGGGTGGGCAGTTTCTGTAAGCAGGGCAATAAAGATTAGGCTAGAAACAACACCAGAATGTTTTTTTCCTGCCTTCCTTACAGGATTAACCCTGTAAAGTGGAAAACAAAAACAAAAACAAAAAGAGATTTCTTCTAACAACTGATCCTCCGCACTGCTTAGAAAATTTACTACAGGTTCTAGCGAACATGCTAGAACTGCTGAATTTCACCTGTGAACTGGACAATAAAGGGGAAATAAAGATTTTATGTAGAAGAAAAATATATAGGCATGCAAAATGATGCAAAATGTTATAACTGTAAAAATACTGAAGGAAGCTTTTGAAGGATGAATTTAGAAAACAATACTTACATTATCAACAATGTCAGTAATGAGGTCTGCTTCTATGGATAGACTATGCCCAAAAGATATTATTGAAGAAATGTCAGACGTAAAATAAATTTTATCTGACAAGGTAGACATGGCATTGAAAGTGGATTTTCAGTAGACAGGCCAAGAGAATGCCTCAGAGAAGAATGTTTCTCTGGATGTGTGAAATAAACTGGCTGAAGTTTAAAATTTAAAAGGGAAATCCAAGTGACAATCCAAGAGGGAGACACTACATAGGGATTTGTTGTTGTTGTTGTTGGTTTGAGGCCACAAACAACATTCCAGCAAGGAAGGCTGTTCCCCTCCCGGATGAGCAGGCACTCAGGTTTGATCCTGAAGAAAGTCAATACTTGGAAAGCTGCTGGTCGTGTGAGAGTACTTAAGGAGTGTGCTAACCAGCTGGCCACTGTTCTCACAGACATTTTCAACTTCTCGTTGCATCAGGCCATGGTTCCGTCATGTTTAAGACAGGGGTCTTCAAACTTGGCAATTATGTGACTTGTGGACTTCAACTCCCAGAATCCCTCAGCCAGCAAAAGC
>JAEANM010017716.1:0-12869 GCA_017656035.1 Myanophis thanlyinensis | reverse complement strand
ATTTCATAATGATATTTTAATAGACAGCCTTCATTTAATTATTTTAAACGGGTTTTAAATTGTTATTTATGTATCTGCGTTTTTTATTGGCTGTGTACCGCCCGAGTCCCTACGGAGAGAGGGCGGTATATAAATCAAATAAAACCTAAACCTACAGATGCTTCCGTGTCACGCCAGTCATTCTGACTCTAAGTAGTTCCCCCACACAGATACAATCATACAGTACAAACATAAATATATTATGCCTTTTTATTGCCAGATGACAAGCCTAACTTAACATAAGAGATGTAACAATAAACTGCATCTGCTGTGTTTTGGCCTGTATATGTATGCTGCAAGCACAGACAGATGAAATTAGAAAATCAGCCTATGGCGTTCAGTTGAATGTAACATCATGGGACTTAGCAAAACAGCTGGGATTTAGATCTTAAATAAGCCATCTGAACCAAGCATGAGCAACACCACCTGATTCTTATGAATTTAGCTAGTTCTTCTGAGATTTCCTAAAGCTGATTGAAGCAGTTAATTGAATGATCTTCTGAAAAGACTCTCAACCTCACATCTGATCTGAGTGTTTCCAAATGAAGGAAGTTTTTAGAACCAAAAAAAAAAAAAATATTCTGGAAACCTAAAGGTTACCACATTCTGGGTTTTTTAAACATGTGTTCCAATGCATGCTGATAAGTGAAATGAGGAATCAGGTTAATATAAGGGAGAGCACTAAGAATTTGTTAAGGGAAGATCTTTACACATGTCATACAAGTAGTTCTCAACATACAACTTTTCATTTAGTTCATTCAAAATCACAATGGCTCTAAAAAAAGTGTCTTCTGTCCATATTTTACACTTACAACTGTAGAAAGTTAACACCCACCCCTCTCCTAGATGAATGGAAATACTTTGAGAAATATTTTAAAAGGCAGAATATTATATTTCCCCTAAAAGAGACATAGAAATCTTAAAGGAAACAGAAATTCAGAGCCATAGTTCCCTGCCTCCAAGCAGATATTTAAGCTGAGGCCAGCTTTTAGAAATGCAGATTTGGTAATCCATTCAAGACAGGATATTTTGAACAAAGGCAGAGTTAAAGCTAGAAAGCTAGGATTAACCCTCGACCACAACAGGAATTGCCCAACAACCTTTCAGATCACAGTCTCTTCATTGCAGAACCCTCAAAACTTCAACCAAAACTCAGATAACCTATAAACCAGCTATGACCCCTACATAACCCCTACAACAGCCAACAGAATACATGTTCTTGCACAGGAACAGGAAGCTCAAGTTCAAAGCCCAAGAGAAGGTATAAAAAAGCCCCACTCTCAACTCCATGTAGTCAGCTGAACCAGACCCACAAAAATGAAGTCCTGTTCATCAATAAATGAGCTCTCTTTCCTATCAGTCTCCATCCTCCATTTTGCATCCAGCACCTTTCTCCTGGCTTGGAACTGAACCAGATGGTTATTTCTTCCAACATAACCATTGCAGCATCCCCATGCCATGTGATCAAAATTCAGATGTTTGACCACTGATTCACTTTTATGATGGTTGCAGTATCACAGTGTCACGCGATCCCCTTTTGTGACCTTCTGACAAGCAAAGTCATTGAGGAAGCCAGATTCACTTAACAACCATGTTTCTAATTTAACAACTGCAGTGATTCGCTTAACAACTGTGGCAAGAATGTTCACAAAATGGGGCAAAATAATCACTTAATAAATGTCTCACTTAGAAGCTAAAATTTGGGGCTCCGTGGTGGTCATAGGTTGAGGACTACCTATAGTTAAGTTGCTCCATATGCTATTTCTTTATTATAAAAGAAGATGTTCGGAATGCTTCTCTGAGGGCAGAACTCTGGGGAAGAAAACCTGGTTGGAGAACGTTCATTTGAATTCCATTTCTTCTCACTAAGAGGGTATTTCTGGAAGAATTTAATTGGGCACAAAAAGAAGGAGACGATTGTGTGTGCGCACGTGTACGCACAGTTGTACATGAGTGCAAATGAGGTGAAGGAAACACAATCCCTGGTGCGAATGGAAAAGCATAAACCTAAAGATGTGGTGTGTTGGGCTTGTTGATAAAAGAGTCAAATGAATTGGCCAAGAAGGGGTTTGGCATAATCATATTCCTGCTGCTTTTGCTTGGCTTCTAATGAAAGTCAGAATTATGATGGGACTTAAAATAGAAGCGTAAGTAGCTAAAATCCTTTTTCCTTTCAAAAATGTTCCAAATGCATGCATGATAGCACTATTCACAAAGTCCTTTGTAGAGAAATGGGAGGTGGTATTCAAGAATTCTGTTCTATTTTTCCTCTGTGAACTAGGTTAGTATCTGTAGCTATCTGTAGGTGTGATCCTTTAGAATTGGGGTGTCAAACTCAATTTCATTGAGGCACGCATCAGGGTTGTGTTTGACCTTGGGGCCAGGGTGGGCATGACCAGCTGATGTTACTCATGTCAGGGGCGCCTGTGGCCTGAGCGCTCTACCAATGAAAACGGGCTCCTGAGCTCTGTTTTTGGCTGCCGCAGCCTCTGCCAATGAAAACGGAGCTCGGGAACCTGTTAATTGAATGATAACATTAAATGGACAGCTATGGAGTTACAACCAACAGTTATAACCAACCCAGCACAACCCCAGACTCTGAAATTCTCTTTTCCTTGGAAAGAAAATCTCAAAGGCAAATTTCATTTTGTCCAACGGAGTTAAAAAACAAACAAACATTTGATAAAAAATAATGAAGATGCATTTTATTTATTTTTTTGCTTGGGAATTGTAAACAACACAGAGGCGAGAGGGAGTAAAGTAGATGTGACTGGCTGTCACTCAAAATATATTTTCACAGTGTCCTCACTCTTTCTTTCCATGTAAGGAATTACATTTCATGCCCACGTAGGTGATGGAAAAATCATTTTGCTCCTTGCATCCTCCTATGCTGCATTTGTTTTCATTTCTTCTTGACATGGCTGTGATCCATGGTGCAACTCATCGCTGGAAGTTTTTCTCCCGAGAATAGACAAGCATAGACTGTATCTCAAGTCAGTCCTTGATGTGGCTCTTGTGTTTTTACTGTCAAGTCAAGTCCAAGTCACTCAAGTCAGTCTGGGCATTCTTGTGAATTAATAAGAATATGTTAGATGATCCAGTTGGTCCAATAGAGGAATGAAAACACAACAGGTAGGGATATTCTGAGATATTTCTAAAGTTGTATTATATGCGTGTTTGTTCACAGTACCAATACTCAAAATGCAGCAATGCCACATTTACAAGTAATATTTGCTAGTGCTGGATGTAATAACTGTTGGGCACAAAGAATCAGGTCTGTACATTAAATTGCAATTCAAAAGATGTATTGATCAAGACTGTACACAAGAATCTAGTCAAATAAAGTTCAGTACCAAACTGGCATGAGATTAGAATCAGCAGAATTCAGAAGGGGTTGGATGAGGTCTAGCAGAATTTGCCACAGTCAACTTCCCATGGCCAGCTTGGCATGGCCAACTTTCTGTAGGACAACTCACTGTGGTCAATTCACCATGAGACAATCACCTGGGAGAATTCAATGCCATATTAGTTCCTTTTATTAGTCATCACAGCATTACAAAAGCTGATAGTCTTAGGATGTTTCCTTTGATGCAAGGGATAAAATAATGTTGATGAAAATCTAATTAATAAAATAAAAGAAACTAAGTGAATCCTGCAGTGAGTTCTCCTATGGCATGTTGGCCATGGCAAGTTGTTCCAAGATGAGTTGGCTGTGGTGAGTTGGCCCCAGTGAACTGGCCGTGGCAAGTTGGCCACAGCAAGTTGGCCATAGTGAGTTGGCTGTGGTGAATTGTCCCATTTCAGCTGAATGTGGACTGTTTGTGGGAACGTTATGACTCTAAGCTAATGATGCACTTAACTCCTCCTCTGAGCTCTACCTGCTCTTCCACAGTAACTGAGAATTCAAGATTTCAAGCACCAGTTTCCATTACTCATCTTCCTAATTTAGTGTATTAATCTATGTCCCAGAATTTGAGTCAGGGGATATTTCTCAAAAAAGCAAGTCATTGTGGGGTGGATGTTAAGGAGCTGGACTTGGGAAGGATCATCATTCTTAACCCTGGGACAGAAGTATCTGCAGAGGCGGTCAAAAGGAGAAAATGCTGAAAGCAGGTTTATGTCATTGTGACACATATGTGAATCACATGCATATATGAAAGGGGTGGAGCTTGCATTGAAATGACCCAGCACTGCTCTTATTGAGTTGATGGAAATAATTGGGTCCTTATGGGTGTTTCTGCCATGAAAGGTCATTGGTGAGTTTGACCAACCAACCAACCAACCAACCAATCACTCAATCAATCAATCAATCAATCAATCATGGGTCAGCCTAGATCAGACAGATTTTTTTTTCAGAATTTATACTGAGCTCCATTTATACCCCAAGCAAAACCACTCTAGACTGATCCCTTTTAGGAGTGGCTGTTAGAACAGTTGTGAAGGTGCCACTCTCCGGAATAAATGATAGCGAGCATTTTATTACACAGTCTTCTGTAATTAAGTGACCAGAGAGTTTCTATTTGTTTTGGAGCATAACAGGCTATGCCAGTTGCCAAAGTAGTTGCGATGAAGCTGCACATCACTGCTTATTTTTTGTCTCTCTCTCTTTTCACTAGCATTGTATTCTGGAGTTTTCAGTTTGCTAACGTTGGAAAATAGAAGGAATGGCATCAGGTGGATAATTGGATAACAGACATGATGAATTGCTTCTCACTTGACAGCTAGCATAGGTGCTAATCTCTGTGATAAAATAGAAGTCGTAATTTTATAGGAGGAGACAAGAATAAGGGGGATAGCAGCATAGGAGTTCCAGATTTAAAAGGTCATGTTAACTCTGGCAAGGTGAGATTAGTCTGCATTTGGTCCATTCTGTCCAGGTGTTCCCGAATTCAGATTCCCTGAAATATCATATCATCTTCAGTTCATCTTGTTTTGATAAGCGTATGAAACAGTCCTGATTATACGCAGTGGTGGTATTCAGTCGGTTTGCCCTGGTTCGAGAGAACCATTTGTTAACTTTCTGAGTAGTTAAGAATGGCACTGAAAAAAGTGACTTATGACTAGTTTTCACACTTATGACCATTGCAGCATCCCCACATCCACAAGAAGCCAGGTGAGACAAAGCTCCCCTCGATGTGAGTGATGTCAAGTTGGCCATGTCCACATAGTCACATGATCATAGCCATGTCTACCCAGTTGATCATTAGGGCAGAGAACTGGATATTAAATTATTTGAATCCCACCACTGGTTCTATGTCTGTACTGGAAATGTTATCAGTATCTTAAGGAGCTGATGAGGTCCCTACAATTATTGTATTTATCTATTATTTGCCTGCAGGCATTTTAGGCTGAACAAGGCTCCAACCTACCCAGTTTCTTACTTTTCCTTATAACTTTGTACTTTGTCCCTCTAGAGAGTTTGTTGAGGTTGAAATGCACATGACAGACTATCTTCAGGGCACAATCTAGGATTGTAATGCATTCCAATCCATGTAACATGTTTTCCCAAAATTAAAACCTATTCAGAAAATAAGTCCTAGCTTGATTTTTTGGAGTGTGTCTAATATACACCCTATCCCAAAAGTAAGCCCTAATTAAGACTCTGCCCACCCCAGGGTGCATGGGTAAAAATTAAGCTAGGGATGGCGAGTGGGGTGGAGCTGCCCTACTATTTACTTTCAGATGGTTGGTGCCAGGCCTCTCACACCTCAGCCCATTTCTTCTGCAGCTGGATAGCCTTTCCTGAAGGCCTCTGAGCCAATAACAGAACTCTGGGTCAATACAGAGCTCTGTTATCAGCTGCAGAGGTCTTTCTTAATGGCCCTTCCTGAATGTCTCTGTAGTGAATAACAGAGCTCTGGATTGATCTGGAGCTCTGTTATTGGCTGCAGAGGCCTTCAGGAAAGCCTTGCTGGCGAAAGACATTCCTGAAGGCCCCTGACAGTGAAAAGGCGGCCGAGGGCAATGACAAGTGAGGCAAGTGAGGTGAGACAGTGGATGGTATCCCCTTGAAAAGAAGATCTGGTGACTTTTTTTGGTGGCATAATAAATAAATAAATAAATAAAATGGAGAAACACGGTATCTAGGGTAGAGGTCTCCAAACTTGGCAACTTTAAGACTTGTGGACTTCAACTCCCAGAATTCCTCATCCACCCATGCTGGTTGGGGAATTCTGGGAATTAAAATCCATAAGACTTAAATTTGCCAAGTTCGGAGACTCCTGGTCTAAAGAACACAGAAATCTTCAATTACTGAAACGTATTAGAACTCATTAAATGCTTTCTTCTTCTTCCCCTGTTTAAGTTATCATTCCAGAATTAAACTCAGTTTGAAATTACAACCTCAGCAACTAGCAGAGTCCTATCATTCCAATGTTTTCCCTCGCCCATTGGTGCTGATCACAGGCATTCAGACAAGTCCTCCAGATGTCTTCAAGTTGTTAGAATCCACAAATGAGGACCTTGTTTTCTTTCTTGTAAAAATTAACTGACAATGGAGAGAAAGGTGCGGTGGCCCAGCTGTTGGTACCATGTCATTCAAATTTCAAGATAGATTGAAGCAAAGTATCATCGTTGCATCTGAAGTTCTCTAAGGAAAAGAAACAAAATGTAGCCTTTTCATTCTTTTACTTCAAATCCAGAGGTGTAATAAAGGAATGACAATTGTATGTCTATAGAGAAGAGAGAAACATGAATTCAGTTCTCTGGATTCTGACCTCGTGCCTCTAATTTGGGATTAAGGGAATTGAAACCCAACACAACTAAAGGGAGATAGTTTAGAAAAAAAAAAAATTATTACTCAAATTGGATAAGTCCGACAAAATGGGAACTCTACCAGAACAATCCTACTTATATTTTTATTGAAGTTTAAAATTACAAAGATAAAAAAAACTAATATAAACTAGGAAGAATATAAACAAAAAAAGTGCAAAAAGGGTGGGAGGAAAAAAGGGAAATATATAATAAGAAAACAAAAAAAATATAGAAAGAAGTAACTTCCTCCTTCATCAAGACAAATATAAACATTTTTAATAGCTTAACACCTCTAATATTTTAACCCAAACTTTCTTCATCCCATACCTCATCTTTTGAGATATTGGCAAATAATAAAATCCCATCTTTCAATATAGTTTAACTTTAAACAAGTAAATCAATTTCATATTTCTTTCCTGCGCTTTACACAACACTTTGTCATTTTGTATAAATCTCTTCTTCCCATGTCTTACCTCCTATCTATCAACAAATCTTTAAAACCTCATCATTCAAACATAATCAAGAAAAATTCAATTAAAAGGTAACTAGAAACAACAAATTGAAACTATTAATCTTTAAACCCTTCAACTGATGACCCAGAAATTAAGATATTAGCATCTTCTCTTCATCTCCTATTAATTAGCATCTTTTTCTTCTTGCTTTGGCTATTCCCGCTAGGGTTCGCCACAGAGAATCAACTGCCTCCACCTAACTCTATCCTTGGCATCCTCCATTCTCACCCCAATCACCTTCATGTCTTCTTTTAGCACATCCTCTTCTCTCTCTGTCTACAAATCCTTTTGCCTCCTTCCTCCTTCGAATCAAATCAAATCAACTTTTATTCATCACATATATGGTATGAAATGCAGTGAAATGTGTATGTGACTGCTCACGACCATAAGTAGTAGGGCAAGAGAATAGTATAGACAGGGAGGGAGAATAAGTTAGGAAGTGGTTGAGAGAGAGGTAGATTATGGTAATACTGTTTAGTCCTGGGTTGTTATGGTTTGTGGTTTAGGGTTTGTATTGCCTGTGGGAAGAAGCTTCTCCTTAGTCTCTCTGTGTTGGTTTTCAGGGAACGAAGGCACTTTCCTGACCACATCATGGTGAACAGTCCATTGTTGCGGTGACTGGGGTCCTTAATTATTTTCCTGGCTATAGTTTGGCATAGTCTGTTGTAGATGGAGTGCAGTTCAGGGAGCTTGGTGCAGATGATGCACTCTGCTATGCGCACCACCCTCTGTAGAGCTTGCCTGTCCTGTATGGTGCTTTTCCCAAACCACGTAGTGATGTTGCTCATCAGGATGCTTTCTACTGTGCAGGAGTAGAAGTTCCTGAGCACTGTTGGGGCAGTCCTTCGACCAACAGTAGTCCAATTTCCACCAGCACCCTATAGGTCAACAGCGCTGGTGGTGGTCGTTGTTAACCTGGGCCTCAACCTATCTGGTATAGCATTAACATTGGTGATTTGCATAATTAGATTTGGCATGTTTTTATGTCAGATGCCATTCCTGATGCAACCCTCTCTATTTATCCAGGCTTGGGACTGGATTGCAACCCCTGTGCCTAGATTCTCCTCTTAATTAGAATATCATAGCTTATCACGTTCCCTAAAAACATGCCAAAACTCTCTTCTTCCATATTTTATCCATAAACCAATTTTAAGCCTCATCATTCAGGCTGAGCCAAGAAAAAAACCCATTAGAAGTCATCCCATTCTATTCATGTTAGAAACACCGAGGTACTTCTGGGTTGAAAGGATTAGCCGGTGATATCACCATTGTCCAGGGGATGCCCAGTTGAGGGCTCCTTTGATGTCCACATCAATGTACCTATCTCTCTTCTTGCTTTTGAACTCCTGCATCAGCAGGAGCTGGAGCGAATGACAGGAACTCAACCATCATGCAGCAGCACTTGAGTCTCAAACATGGGCTTGCTGATTGTCAACCCAGCATCCAACCACATGAGCCACCAGACTCTGGATTAGAAGCTGTTAAAAAGAGAGAACCATACTGTATATTGTATAACCTTGATTAAACAGGCATCCTTTGTGAATCTAAGTTATAATTTTAAGGTCTTTAAAATAAGGTCTTCAAGGTAGTATCCTCAAAGCTAGCTTCTTTCTTCTTTCTTCTTTTGCTTTTCTCAGGAATTCTTTCATAAATATAACCCATCTCTTTTGTGGAGAGATTCATGTGTCCCTTTTAACTATTGAAACATCATCCAGATTCATTTGTTGGTTTTGTATAACATGTTTGTAAAGATTATTCTTATACCCTATCAGTTTTAAATCTGTATTCAAGGCAGCCTCATTTTCAGATATATCCTCTATTATCTCTTCTTTTAAGCCCATTTCTATTGTATCAGACAATCTAAAGAGTAAGTTCTGGGTACATTGTTGTAATATAGCCTTAAATTCTTCCAAAGTTCAAATATTTGTCTCCATTCTGTATTAGTGGGAGTTTTCCTTTAATTATAATCTCTAATTCTTTCTGGTTGCCTCTAGTAACCAGCCTTCAAGGTCTCCTCTTATCATGTTTTTCTCTCATCCAGAACGTTTCCCAGGAAGAGATTTCTTAGATTTAAACTCATATCTTCATGTATTTTTAATAGGCTTTTAAACAAACAAGAAATACTATTATAACTTTTTCCAAGTCTTGTTTCCAATCAACCTGTCCCCTTAGTCGGTTTAAAATCTTTTCAAAAATCAACATTCTAATAACCTTTTTACTACTTATTTCCAAATTAAAAACAAGCTTTTTTTTCTTTCAGTTTTAAATTTACATAAATTTCCTTCCCATGTGGATTGGAGGAAAAATCACCCAACTGGTTTGCCCAGGGCCAGGCTGGCCATTGTGGGAGCTTCATCCTGTATGTGCAATGGAGTTGGATGACGGGGATGGGCCATGCCTCCCACAACAGCCAACCTGACCCTGGGTGAACCCGTTGTTAAATTATTGGAATCCCATCACTGGATACTGTACAATTTAGAGTAAAACATGACAAAATGTAATCTTGATACAGCTGAACTCACAGACACAATGCTTAATGCAATTCTAAATGATATAGTCATGCATATGGTAACCAGAGGTGAAATTCAGCAGGTTCTAGCAGGTTCGCTAGAACCAGTAGAAAATTTTCTAAGCAGTTCAGAGAACCGGTTGTTAGAAGAAATCTCCTTTTGTTTTTTTTCCACTTTACGTGGTTAATCCTGTAAGGAAGGCAGGAAAGAACATTCTGGTGTTGTTTCTAGCCTAATCTTTATTGCCCTGCTTATAGAAACTGCCCATCCAGTCACATGACCCCCCCAGCCACACCCACCAAGCCACGCCCACAGAACCGGTGGTAAAAAAATTTGAATTCCACCACTGATGGTAACTATAGTAACTATGGGAAAGTACCCTGGGATGGATGGATGGATGGATGGATCATGTAGGAACTGTGATGTTCATGAGACCTATAAATGGTGTGCTTCCATAACTACAGAAATTGTCCTAATTCAACTAGAATGGCAGAGATTCCAATTTTATACTTCCAGGGAAAAACAATCCTGAAATTACAAAAGGAAAGAGAAAGTAAAATACGGTGTACTCTCTCATGTTCATGTTTAGCTATTAAGGTAGAGTCACCTCTAGACAAGATGGGCGGCACAGAAATATAATAAATAGATAAATAAAATAAATAAAGTAATTTTGGGGAAAGCGATCATGTCACCAGAGGAGTGGAGGAACGAGTTCTTCATTGATTGCACGACCTGAAGTTGGCTCGACAGCTTGACCAGATCAGTAAAAATAGGAATGTATCGTATTAAAAACCAACCCAGCTCAACTTCCTTGTATGTCCAAGGCATCCCATGAAATCTAATAAGCAGCCTTTGTGTTGGACAGCCGTTATTTCACAGTGCATTGTATCTAATGAAGGGCTCCTGATAACAGTATCTCAGTTTGTTTGGATAGCTAATGAGAAAAAGAGTGCAGGCACAAATTAGTACCCTCATTCTTTCATGCAAATGAAAAACGGGACAGAATGATAGGAATTAGAAACCACATGTAGCAGCTTTGAAAGAGAAACTTTGGCTTGTGTCCTAAAACACAATTGGCTAAGTGGGCAGTTCTAAACAGCAGGACTTGAAGCCGCTTTTTCACTTGTGACCATGATCTAAACAGTCTTACTACCAAGCTGCTGTTCCTAAACATCCCTTAGGAAGTTCCCTGCCCCCACCCAATTTTCAATTCCACCCTGCCATTTTGGAGCCTAAAAGCATTATAGTATAGCATAGAGTATAGAATTCTTTATTGGCCAAGTGTGATTGGACATACAAGGAATTTGTCTTTGGTGCATATCCTCTCCGTGTACATAAAAGGAAATGGTACATTCGTCAGGAATCATAAGATACAACACTTAATGATAGTCATAGGGTACAAATAAGCAATCAAATCATATTAGGAAACAATAATCAATGTAAATCGTAAGGATACAAGCAACAAAGTTATAGTCATAAGTGGGAGGAGATAGGTGATAGGAACGATGAGAAGAGTAATAGTAATGCAGACTTAGTAAATAGTTTGATAGTGTTGAGGGAGTTTGTGTAGCAGAGTGATGGCGTTTGGGAAAAAAAACTGTTCTTGGGTCTACTTGTTCTGGTGTATAGCATCATTTTGAGGGTAGGAATTGAAAAAAAATTATGTCCAGGATGTGAGTGGTCTATAAATATTTTCCCAGCCCTCTTTTTGACTCGTGCAGTATACAGGTCCTCGTGCAGGTTGGTAATAATTGCTTTTTTTTCTGCAGAAGCTATGAGACCAAGAGTTTTGCCTGATGCAAACAGGTAGTGGGGTGACTTTCAGCCATTTTCTCTCCAACCTGGTCCATACAGTTGAAGAACATCTACTAACCTAGAGTTACAGTGGATGGATGGATGGACTATACTACAATCCTTCCTCCTGCAGTGGATTGATTTGTGCTGATATTAATAATAGATACACACCTACAAGCCAAATGGTTTCAAAAAGAATATTTCCAACTTCTCAAAACTATTTTTGAGAATAAGTGATAGGAATGATGAGAATAATAATAGTATTGCAGACTTGGTAAATAGTTTGACAGTGTTGAGGGAATTATTTGTTTAGCAGAGTGATGGCGTTTGGGAAAAAAACTGTTCTTGTGTCTAGTTGTTCTGGTGTGCAGTGCCCTATAGCATCGTTTTGAGGGTAGGAGTTGAAACAATTTATGTCCAGGATGTGAGTGGTCTGTAAATTACTTACAGGTAGTCCTTGACTTATAACCACAACCAAACTCAGATGTTCTGTTGCTAAGCAAAACAGTCATTAAGTGAGTCTTGTCACGTTTTACAACTTTTCCTGCCACGGCGAAGTGAATCACAGTCCTTGTTAAGCTTGTAACATGGTTAAGAGAATTCATGACTTTCCCACTGACTTTGCTTGTCACAAAAGATGATCAAATGATCCCCGGGACATTGCAACGGTCATAAAGATGAACCTGTTGCCAAGCGTCTGAAAGTTACATGGTTGTTAAGTGAATCTGGCTTCCCCATTGTCTTTGCTTGTCTGAAGATGGTTAAAGGAGATCCCAGGATGCTGCAACTGGCATACATATGAATCCGTTGTCAAACATCCAAATATAAATCATATGATCATGGGGATGCTGCAGTGGCCAAATGCATGAAAAATGGTCACGGGTCACTTTTTTCTCTGTACTTTCTCTATACTCTGTTTATGTGCTTATGTACAATTAATCAGTGGAACAACTTGCCTCCAGAAGTTGTAAAGACTCCAACACTGCAAGTTTTAAAGAAGAGATTGGTTAACCATTTGTCTGGTATAGGGCAGTGGTGGTGAACCTGTGGCATGAATGCCAGAGGTGACACTCGGAGCCCTCTCTGTGGGCATATGCACCATTGCCCCAGCTCAGCTCCACCATGTTTCTCCATGGTGTTTCTCTTCATTGTTTGCAGGGAAACAGAAGTTTCCTGCAGAGCTGCGGGTGTTGTGATGCCCCATCTCTCCATCAGCCAGCTGATCTTAAGCTCAAATTCAAATTCAAATTCAAATTCAAAT
>JAEANM010017715.1:0-12869 GCA_017656035.1 Myanophis thanlyinensis | reverse complement strand
TGGGTTGTAAAATTTTATAATTAATTAACTTTTAATAACTTTTTAATTAGTATTTTAAATATCAGCAAATTTAATTACTTTATATCTGTTTTTAAAAATTTTGTCTATATCTCTGTCTATTTTTTACTTACTGTAAACCGCCCTGAGTCCCCTGGGAGAGGGTGCGGTATATAAATTTAATAAATAAATAAATAATAATAATAATAATAATCTTGCATTTCTTTGGTGTTGTCTGAAGTTTTGAATTCCCATTGTCACACCCACAAAGGCAATTGCTTTTGCTGGCTGGGGATGATGAAACTGGTTGACCATTGATAGAGGATCCTAACTCTGTCATTGTTTATAGCAATGGCTGTTTTCAAACAAGAAGATTTAGGAAGGACAACCAGCAACCATTCCTCATTTCTTGACCTCATGCCATCTTCTCCAAGATTACTCAAAGGCCTGTACTATGTGGCATAAATAAAAAAGTATTTTAGCTCAACTTGATCCATTCAGATAGGAGCATGGGAGGAAGTATTGCAGGACCAAATGTGTGTTTACACTGAAAAAAAAAGTCTGCCAACATATTTTTTAAAAAGCTGCTTTTATTACCCCCTCTACTGTTAATAGACAGTTGGTAAGTAAGAGCCTGTTGGGTATGAGCTGAAGTAGAAGTGAGGGTAAGGTATGGACTCTCTTACTCAGACAGTACTACCCCAACAGCATTCTTCTTCTTGTGCATATACAGCTTATACTTTCAAATAAGGTATCCAGACACAACATTAATATTCTGTTTATAAATTTATAAAATGCAGGGATTGCTTGCTGCTGAACACCAAACATACATATATAGCAATGGAGAATTACAAAGCAGATTGACAATCCAGTCTGTCCTTTCAGTATCCCAACTGGTATCTTTTTCTAGGCAAGACTTTTTTTAAAACTATCAAGACATAGCTGAGAAATCATTGTTTTTCTCTTCCAAGCAGAAGAAAACAGAAGCTCCCTTAATCCACAGGAAAGCTCTCACAAAGACTCCACTCAAAGCATCCCCAGTGGCTGTGGTTTCTTCAGATTGTGTAAGATGACTATGAAAATATGTTTACTGCTTGGCACAGTTGTCACCAACAATGGACCTTCTTCTTTTTCTGTCTCAAAGGGAGCTGACTTGTTAAGGGCTTGTGGCACATAAAGCGACAAATAATAATAGGAATAATTGAGGAAGGCTCTGAAGCAAACAGTTTTTAAGTCAGAGAAGTTAAATATTCAACACAGCGGCAGCATCTTCCATTGAATAGTCTAAAATCAAGCAATGGTATGGACTAAATATAGTATGGGGGGGGGACTTTTCGAACAGACTGCTGGACTTGGGCCAGAGGGTTGCTCTGCTCATGTCCTTATGTTCAAAATGGATAACGTATAGGAGAGATACAAAGTCTGCTCATGCTTTTCACTTTTCACTCCACCCGTCTCTTTATAAGGGAAAGTAACTTTAGGAGGTTACAAGAATCTTTGGGAGAAACTATTATTTAGCTTTCAGGAAGTATTAAGTCATCAAATGATAAGATACAATAAATAAAAACCAACATGTAAACAAATGCCTGGAACCTAAATGGAACCTCGGTGTTCAGAGAAATCTCTCTCTAAAATAACAGACACCAAAAGCAAACTATGCAGGCGTGGGGGAAGGGATGCTGAATCCCTAGAAGCATCTGACCAGCTCTTGTTAGAAACAGTAAAGGTATAGATTTCTTTGAGTCAACTACATTCCTGGTAAACACATGTGGTTTTCATGGCAACAGTATGTAAATGTTTGCCATTGCCTTCTTCCTCAGTTTTTTTTTTCTACTTCTCAGCTTTGTCAAGAGTCTTGGGTCTCCCACCCAGGAACTAACTAGGTTCCCCCTCCCCGCAACACACACAAGCGCGCGCACACACACACACACACACACTCTTAGCTTTTTGAGCTCAGCAAAGTTGGCTAAGTGCTACCCTTTGTGGTGTCAGAATGTTGCACTAAGCCGAGTTTGCATTTGGTCTCGGGGTACGTCTTCACTGATGCTCAGTTAACTTAGGATTAGGATCTAGACCAGTGGTGGTGAAACTTTTACTTAGCGAGTGCCGAAAAGCGCACGCTTTGTGTGTGCCATCCGCACTAGTGTGCAGCTCCTCCATGTGCGCTGCATGTGCAACTGCACCATCTGCGCATGCATGCAGCTCTTGCATGTGTAGTGCACATGCGCTGCATGCAGGCATTCACACACACATGAGCAATCGCGTGTGCATGCTCAGGAGAGCGCCGAAGACCAGCTGGATTTCCTGCTGCAATCACGTGCATGTACAGCAGAGGCCTCAAGACCAGCTGGGTCTCTACAATCACACATGCGTGCATGCGCAATCGCATTTGCATGCTCAGCTGGATGTAAGTTGGCCAACAGCTTGCATGCCCAGCAAGACAGCTCTGCGTGCCACCTATGGCACCCATGCCATAGGTTTGCCATCAAGGATCTAGACAATGCAGATGTTAGGTAGGAACAGATGTTTGTGTATGAAACATTTTAACACACTTGCTATTAATAAAATGGCAAATCACACAGGACCACAGCTCAAGCACTTTGCACTCCAGCTTCTTTCCATCTAATAAACTTGATAGAAATAGATAGGACTCAGAATGCATTCCTACAGCAGAAATCTCAATGTAATAGATCTATCTTATTAATTCTGAAGGGAAGTGTCTACATCTATTACACTGGGATTTCTAATATATGTATGTGCATACGCATTTTGTCCCTGGGTTAAGGATGTCTGACTTAAGGACAATCCCTAGATACGGATGGGCTGTCTATTATTAAAAATGGCAGACAGCGTTCTCTTTCCTTGAGCCGACAAAGCACTGAAGCTGTGCAATGTGTTCAGGAGCTGCTGAAGCTGCAAATTTTTAATATACATCTTGTTTTCAGCGGTCTCCTGGAAGCATTGCATGGAGAATGCTGCCCACCATTTTTAATAATAGGCACT
Source organism: Myanophis thanlyinensis (assembly GCA_017656035.1). Lineage (NCBI taxonomy): Eukaryota > Metazoa > Chordata > Lepidosauria > Squamata > Homalopsidae > Myanophis > Myanophis thanlyinensis. The sequence goes on along the minus strand of JAEANM010017715.1, from coordinate 9,869 downwards.
CCATTTGTAAGTACAGGTTCCAACACAAATATAAATTTGGATTATCGAGAGAGTTAGGAATGGGACTCATCCTTAACCTGGGGACTGTATGTACGTATATGTATGCGGTATGTACACACAGAGCCGGTGTGATGTAGTGTTTGGTTAAGGTGCTAGATTAGGAAGGGGCAGCCTAGAGTCTAGTCCTCCCTTAAGCAAAAAGCTTCTGGGTGACCTTGAGCCAGTTATTCCCTCTCAGTCCTAATCAGTGCCAGGCTCTGCTGGCTGATAAACAAAACCTTTTGTCACTTGCTTCATGCATTGTAGCTTTTCTGTAAGGAACTAAGCAAGCACACTGCAAAATCAAGCAGACCGTGCAAGACAAATACAAGAAAAACAACCACATATAATAACACACTCATATCTACATCTGTATAACTAGGATGTAATCATTCCTTAGCCTGACACAGGCAAAAGGAGTTTCAAAGTGGCCAAGGAAGGCTACCAGCAGCAAGATGCTCAGAAAATGAAAATCCCACTAGTTTTGCCACATTAATCCCTGACTATGAAGCATAGTTTGGCCTATAAAGCAAGGAAAACCTGACACCGGTTTGTAAATTTCACTACCTTCTTTTGTTTTCAGGAACTTAAGGAATTTACCTGGGAGAGTAAAAAAAGCAATCTGCATATTTAAAAATATCACTACACAATTGTTATGCACCTCCTGTGGTTGAATACTCACACTGAAAACAGGTTCTATAAATAATTTTTTGTTCACCTGTCCCAAGATAAGATCTTTGGTATTACCTACCAGGCACTTTTGATATAGAGTGAATAGTCCTCATAATAATTTATTGTATGTGTTTCAACTTTGAACAGGACAAAGTCTTCAACAGACTTTTTCTAACTTCCCTCAGCTTATCTCTTCCCTTCCCCATACTCATTGAGTCAGCCAGAGTTGTTGAGAGCTTGCAGCATACAAGCTGTTGTTGTTGTTGTTATTGTCCAGTTCGCTAACTCATTACCTTGGTTCAGAAAACATGCTAACTCTAAACCCAGTTTAATAAAACATAATTACTGTTTTTTCTGAGTAGGCTATACTCAAGCAAATAAAACTGAGCAATGGTATAATGTGAGTGGCATGGTTCACTCAAGAGACTAATAACTTTATGCCAACGATATGCTGGAGGGCTAGCTGATTGAACACCTAAGTCCTTTGTCTCAAATGAAATGGTTTGTACTGCATATATGCCTCTGTTTGTGTTCATGCTTGTGTGTCAGGAAGAAATCAGCTGGCTGATGAACGGGACCCCTTCCTCCCTCACCGAAAGGGACAGAGGAAGACCTCAGCTGGGTCCTTTCACCGCAATTAGGGCAGCCAATTTTCTGCAGGCCTAGCCAGGGAGAGAAAGAAGTTGGTTGGGATACCACTGGATCCACCGAGATAGCTTCAACTCCAACCCAGCCTAAATCTAACCAGGATAACAGAAATTCCTAGTTGGGGACTACAGAGAAGCTCACTCAGGGGGCCAACTTTAAGCCTTGACAGAAGTAACAGTAGAAGAGCAGCCCAGACCGCCACCAGTGGCAAACCAATCTGGCCCATCGGCTAGGCAGCTCAAATCCAGGTTGTGTACTAAGAAGCTCAGCAGCAATGAACCATCCCATCTAGAGCAGAGCCAAGCACCTGTCTTGCCAATGACCACGAAGTCTGAGCAGAAACTAGAAATCACCCCAGCAACAGAACCAAGCCAGAACCGTCCTATAGAGTGATGGCTGAGGATTGGGAGGTGGGAACAATGAAGATGAAAATCTCGCCACCACAGCCTGGTGTGAAGAAGGAAACAAGGCTAAGGGCAACAAAGAAGGGGGAAAAACATCCTTGTTATAGGTTTAAAGTGGCAGGTTGATCCAGTCCAGCAGCAATTGCTCAGTGAAGTCACCTACAAGAGGAAGCATAGGAACATAGGTGGGAAAATCTACTTTCCCACACTCAATTGTTTTGGAAACAGCCAAGGTCAAACCCAACCGGCTACAGATTAGCAATGGTTGGTCTGAGAATTGAACAAGAGGTAAGAACTCTAATAATCTCAAGGAAGGTAAATCTGAAGGTAATTGATAAACAAGGGAAAGGGAAACAACCCCTTTGCAGTCACTTTTTCCTTAAATAATAGGCAACCCTTAGGTATTTAAAGGAAGCAAAACTTTATTGTGTATGTGACTGTTGCAATAGAAAACAAATAGAAAAAAACCCCAGGAGTTGGTCGGTGTGCTGTCTGTGTGTGCACCCCCCCAAAACCCTGTCATACTCCCTGTCCCCCCCCTTTGTCTAGTATATTGTACAAATTCAGTCACTGAAAACATTCAAAATGTGAAGAAAATGCATTGCCGCCCAATAATTGGCAGGGTGGGATACAAACGTGAGCCACTGCTTGTTCACTCATGAGCTCCCAGCCCACTAGCCTTGCTGCTCACTCTTTTCATCAGAGGGGGCCAATGGGTGGCTGGAGCTAGAAAATGAGCTTTTTCTCCAATAGATTCAGAACTTCAAAAACATTATTCTGCTTTTACCCTTTAATTCCTCAAAAGCTTCAAAAGCTTCCTGCCTAATAGTAAAGCATCAATAAAGACTTTAAAACATTCTGAGAATGCTCAGTCCAAGTGTATTTTTACTGTGAATTTTATTCATTTATGTTTCCAGGGGAACATTTTTTTCACATGGGAACATGATAGTGTTTTAAGAAATAAAAAACCAGATTCTCATCATTTTCAGAGTTTAGCTTGTTTCTCTCAGCTTCTTTGGAATAAAGATTTGAAGCAACGAACTTGGTAATGCTCTTGAAATCCATTTCCCACCCCAAAGCATTAACAGGATGGAAAGAGAGAAATACTGAAGCATAAAAAAGCACAGAAGCTGGATTTCTAGCAGAAAATGTAACAGCTACTGTAGGACCCTTTGAAACATTCTTGACTATTAATGCATTAGCTAACTTTTGTCTGCAACTGTTTTGAAAATTTTCTAAATGAATCTTGCAGCTGGCAGCAAGATAGCCAGTGTCTAGGCATCACATAAGCAGAAACAATGTTAACCCAAGCATTTTGTTAAGCATAAAACTTAGCAGGGGCACTTAGATTGTGACTAGCAAATAGATATAAAACGTTTTGTAGTATAAGCTTCTAATGTATCTGAGTATACAGTATTAAATTTTGTGATATTTCAGATTTGTTGTGTACCTGGTTATATTTCTCTAGCAGTACCTGATATTTTAAATCTGTACTAGCCAACTGTTATATTCTTTCCATTTTTGTAAAAAAAAAAAATCAAGAAAAGGAAAAAGGGAAAAACAAAAGCAAGAAGATATACTTATGGTTTTAACCCAGATTTCTGATTGAAATTGTCCAACAAGTCACTGCCTGTGGCACCTGTGAATTAATCTGCTTCTTTGCCCCTTCACAAGACCATCTCCCTTTTTCTCTGGGAGTGTCTAAGAAGATTCTCAGCCATCCAGGTCATGGTTGTCCCAAAGGTGCTTTTTCAGAAGGCAACTGGACTTTTTCCTTGAAGACAGAAGTCAGAACTGAGGAAGCTTGTTGGATGAGAAGCGAAATGTCTTCAAGGAAAAACAAAGTCCAGTTACCTTTTGAAAAAGCACCTTTTGGGACTGTCCTCTGGGAGGAACAAACAAACAAGCATAGATTTTATATGAAGTGGGAAATAATTAACTGCAATAATTAACAAGACAAATCTTTTCTAGCATTAGAAGATTAACATGTTTCTCTTTCCATCACCTCACACTTCCTCCAAAGTTCTAATGAACTGATGAGTTCTTTACAATCTTTCTTCTGAATTTGGCTCCCTTATAAGATAGATAAATCAAAGACTGACATCTTGCCTCATCTGCCAATACTGAAGTGATAAAACAGCATCTTTACAATTCGCCCTAAGAGATTCTTCATATCTGAAACAAATAAACCCCCAAACCCTCAGACCCTTGGGCCAGCATAGGGGCATCCAGAGGAGAATTCCTATAATCCACAACTGTCAAGGTCATTGGAATCTAAAGTACTATATTTTTCGTACCATAAGACACACCAGACCATAAGACATACCTAGGTTTAGAGGAGGAAAACAAGAAAAAATAGATTTTGGCCTCCGTGGGTTCTGTTTTCACCCTCCCCAGTGTCCAGAAGCACTCTGCAGGCCAAAATTGGGCCCATTTAGATTTATAATGTCATCATTGCAAATATATTGAATTTTGTGAGGATCCAGAAGATACCATCTTCTTTTCATAGCACTGTTGTGTTTGCCAATCTCTGCTTCATCTTTTGTTTTAATTAAGAAGTTTAAATGGGTTATCCATCTTTTTTATTGAAGCACCCTTGATTCAGGAAAGGAAAGGAAAGAGAATTGAAGAACTGAGGAACAATTTATACAAACATGTGATTCAGTCTAGGTTTAAAACTTGGAACCAGTTGATAGATTTGAGGATTACTGCTTGAACAAACTTTCGCTTGTCCCACAACTGAAATGTAGAATATTTAAGATGACAGAGAAGTTCCTTAAACCCCTAGGAGTGAGACCATCTTGAGTCATAATGGAATACAGCAATTGGCCATCAGTCTACCCCTACCATCATGAGGAACATTACCAAATTAATGTGGAGACTTGGCTATATGTACAGTTAGTTAAGAGAGAACAGTACATTGAGCTACAAAAATGATGAGAGGAAGAGAAAACAAAAAATTACAAATGAATTTTAAAGACGTTACAATAAACTTTTCCTACCACAAAAACTCCACACACAATTGGATGAACTTGTGTTATCTTTACTACTGGAAATCAGAGTAACAATGTACAGAGTAGAATATTTCTGCCTGGCGTTAACTAGGCTATTTATAAAAATCAGCTTCAGGTTTAATTGATTTCAAAAGATAGAGCAAGCCCCCTTTCGTGTGAGAAAAATATGACCATATCTCATAAGAATGTGTTGCTGGCTTACACACTGGATATTTTAGTGTTCCTTCTTGAAATCTTAAACACTCCAAAGACCACATGCATCATTTACTGACCCTGAAGACAAAATCACCCGAAGCTTTAGTGTATGAGCTAGGTTCTTTATCTGGTGTTAGTATTGCCCATCTCCACAGCAACCACTCAGCTATGATCAAGATGACAAATGAATCGCTCATCCAGGTGAAACAAGATCTGGCTCTCTATTTTATCATCTGCACCGCTATCTTTCCAAATAAGTACAGGTTCCCTGAAAATCTTACATAAAATAAATTCAGACATGAAACCAATGGAAAAAAGGGGGTTGCCAGACACAATGTCAATTTTTGTGGCCCAAATATCTTGACCTGTGCCCATACATTTTAGAGCCTACTACATTATCGAAATATGTTTTCTTCTGTGTCTTGTATTCTATGTACAGTGAGAACTGGATTTCTAACGTACATGATTATCATAGCAGAGGACATCAGAGGACTATGAATTTTATTAGCATCTTCATTATATTTTATACAGTAGTTAAAATTATAAAATTATATTTTATCCAGGTTAAAAGCTCCTCCTGGGTCTGAGGATTCTTCACCTGCTATGCCATGACATAGTAAGTCCAACTTTACTTCTAATGTTAGAGACATCCTTTTCATTTTTGGTAAGTGGGTTGGAAAAGACCTTGAGGTCCATTTTGACTCCACAGTAACAGCAATAGCTGCTATAGGTTTGGAAGTAAGTGGGAGACAGGATACATAACTAGAACTATACAACTTACTGTATTTAATGGTTTTGTAGATCAATATTATTGATCTATAAACCCAGTATAATAATTACTTATAGATCTAGTAAATAAATAAACACAATGGTAAAGAGGAAAAAGAAAGCAAATACTTAGGGAAAATTAATCAGTACAGTAATTACTCAAGGAAAACCTGTACTATGAATGAAGGAGGCTTAAAATGGGTAAATTATAAAAGATCCAGGATCAGGATATAAATTCTCAGAATCTGGAGTTTGGGAGATCTAACTCACAGAACTCTCTGAGGTTATAATGGACTTGCATGGACCCAAAGTGCTTTGTGGGCAAAAGTGACCAAGTTCACTACTAACTCCAACTGAAAATAATGGATAATAGATCATGTGCCAGAAATTCTGCAGTTTCCACTCAGAATTACCTTTAGCGGGCTCAGTAAAATAGAAGTTCCTATGACCGCAAGAACTATAAACCCTTCATATCAATATTAACATGTAACCAGCAAGTGGTCTATGGTCTACCTGTTGGGTATAAATCTAAGCAGGATCAAGATGACCTTGAAAACTATAAAACCTTAAGCAGTTGAGAATTTCCATAGAGTATAGATTTTAGATAAGCTGTGGACAAAGTGACTGGGCTGACTTAGCTTGAAGCATCATTAATGGAGAATCTTGGAACTGGTTGGCTTAACGAACTGTTGTTTGGGAATAGCTAGCTCCTGGCTGTAAAGGAGTCATGTTTATATTTATCTCCTACAGCAGCTGTGACTGCAGACCATTAATACTAAGTGGATTAGGCCTTTTGGAATCTTATTTAAAAATACAATATCAACATACACACATTGGCTTGGATTCAGACTGGGTTTACCTTGTTGCCATACAGACAAATAAATATTTTACAGCAATATACCATCTTTGCTTAAAAAATCAACTTAGAACATGTAAAAACCATACTGTACAAGAAATATTACAGTTCTGTTCAAAGAATGTGTCCAGAATGAGCCTGTTGAGCATAATAGATCACTCTTGTTCTTTCATTATTGAGACACAATTATTGTGGTTTAGTAATCTGGACCTCTAGCAATAACTTATGGTTCGTACCTTGCTTGTTTTAAAAAAGAATCCATATTCTGAGTTTTGTCTCTTTCCCTTCTCCAACCTATTTTAATTACCATAATTAGATCTATGAGGAAGGTCAGATACTTTGGGATGTCCTGTGAACAGGATCGAAGAACATTGTCATGATTGGCAAAGCTGAAGGAAGCAGAGGAAGAGGAAGATAATGGATAAGGTAGATTTACAGGAACACTGTGATTACAAGGATGTCCTTGGACACACTACAATTTATAACTAATGACAGTTCACAATGGTAAGTATTTGCCTATACAATCATCAAGATTGAAAATCCGCCTTATGAAGCCCATTTCAGCAGAACTAGGCAATGTGTGATCTGAAAAAGTTGTCCCCAGAGATAACTTTCTTTCTCAAGAGACTATGAGCAGGATCATATGTGCTGAAGTTCTACAACCATAAGACACAATTGCATTTCAAATAAAGCATTTAGCTTATATTTGTTATAATTAATAAATAAACTGGACTCCAAAAAGCTGGTTGCGCACCTTCTTAGAATAAAGTAATTAGTGTTACTGCTCAAAAACCAGAATTGGCTTTGGTAATCAGTTCTCCTATAAGTAACATAACAGCAAAAAGCTCTAGAATATGCATGAAGAGAATACATCCCTTTGCTAAGCAAGCCAGGCCAGCCTGTTCTACCCATTCCCAGGCTGCAACTGATGAGCTCTGGCATATTTCATTCTAGAAGTCAAGCAAGAGTTGCTAATAGACCCCAAAGGGATTTTCATTGGCAGAGTGCTTTTTTTCCCCGCTGAGCACTTTCTCCTCAACCGATTATTCAATTTTCTGTAGGTTTTAGATCTGAAATAATCTCTCTGCCTCTTGTTCTCATCCCTGCCCTCTTACAATCAAAGTACAATAAAATAATTGTTTTTGTTACGGTAGTTTTTGCACAAAACATAGCTATACTCAGTCTGAGACCCCCTGTGTTAAAGCAATCTTATGAACTTTGCTGTTGTACATAAAGGTCAACAAATGAACAAGAATGGTGCTTCTTTACAAGTCAGGGTTCTCACCAGGAGAAAAGAGTGTTAAACTTGGTGCACACTTTTACTTTTTCAATAGCCGGGTTCATTTCTACCCCATTAGAAAGTGTGAAACACCCATCTTGCTTAAGAAATCTAATACACCACTTCAGGATTCTACCAGCTGTATCTGCATTTTTCCTTTCTCAAGTGTAGTGTAAAAGTTGGGTTGGGGGTGAGGGACCAGGATTTAATTAAGTGAGCCGTAGACTAAAGATGCTGAACAACAACTATTAAAAATACAAGCCCTGGAGGGGGAAGACAAGGGGCAAACATTCCCTTCCCGGGGAAAACAAAGCCCAGAGCAAAGGTTACCTGGTAGGACTTGGGGAACTTTTGTATCACAACAGTGGTGCCATTTTCCAGGCATGCTACAACGTCAGAGTTCGGAGAAAAAGAGGTGAGGCTTTTGGAGGTAGACTATAGTTCTTTTTTTTCCTTAAAAAAACAAACAAACTAATTTCATCAACCTAAAAACCCTCGGGGTATTGCAGGGCAACCCTGAGTAATCCCAGCCAAGGTGATCAATAACGGGCTGAGGATAATGGGAGGGGTAGTTCAGCGCCCCTAGATGGGTGAAGGGAGGCTGCAAAAAAAAAAGGAAAAAAGAAAAAAAAAAGAGGATGGGGTATCCGGGAAGAAGAGATGTTGGAAGACAGGCAGCAGAGAAGTAAACCCGGAGTAGTGGGGGAGGAATGAAACCCGAGAATTATTCGGGATAAAAAGGCGTTCTAAACCAGCGCACATTTGTCAGAGCGCGGGATTATTATCTATACAGCCTGGCGGATACAACTGTTTGAAAAGTTCGTCTGAAAACATCCAAGCCGTCAAGCAGCCCTCAGACCAAGCGCCTTGAACCGAAGGACGGACGGAGCCCGGTTTCGGGTGGGGTGGGGTGGGGGAAGCAAAACCGGAGCGTTTTAAAAAAAAAAATCCAGGAGTCGGCTGCAAACACAAGTGCCCAAATAAGGCGAATAAAGGGGCGCCGAGGGCGGGGAGGGGATGGGACGGGATGGGAAGAGAAACAAATCTTGGTCGGCAACACTGAAAAGACTTGGGGGGGGGGGGTGTGAGCCGTTTTCTCCCTTTCTTTCCCTCCACGCAACTCACACAGCCTTTTTTGCCTTGGCTTTCCCACAACTCACCGCATCGGGGGCCTCGACGCGTTCCCAAGCGCGCGCGCGCGCGCGCACACACAACACACACAAAGTTGCGAGCGTTGCTGTCACCGACTGGTGGTGGTGGTTTGTTGTGGTTGTTGTTGTTGTTTCTTCCTCCCCGGCTTCTCCTTGCTTGCTTGCTTGCACCCCTGGAGGAAAGGGCTGCCCCCCTCGCCTTCCAAACGAGACCCCCGCCGGCCGGTGAGGGCTTCCTTCTCCCGCTCGCTTCTCGTCCTGCCGAGCGCCGGAGACTTAAGTTATTATACCCGGGAGCGAGCGAAGGCGGGCGAGGAGGAAGGAAGGAAGAGAAGCGAGGGGGTTTGGGAATCCGCGGGCAAAAGCAGCGCCTTCCGCGCCCGCTTTCTCATTCTCCGGCTTCCTCAGGGCGAGCGCCGTCGTCCCCCGCGGAAGGTGACTCCGTCCGGTCAGCTTTGCCCAGGCGCCTGGACGAGAGTTCGCCTCCGCCTCTGCCGCCTTTTTTCCTCCTCTTTTTCTTCTTTTCTTTTCTTTCCTTTTCTTTTCTCCACCCGACTCCCTCTCGCCCTCCTTCCCTCGCCTGGGATGGCTCAGCAGGAAATCCCTCCCAGCCCTCCTGATTGGAAAAACGAAAGCGGGGACGGCCGGGCGAGCGAGCGAGCTGGGCAGGGCTTTTGCGGAGCACCCGCTGCCTCTTGCACCGGGGTGTGGGGAGAGAAGAGAGGGGCTAAAGCAGTGTTTCTCAACCTTGGCGACTTTAAGAGGTTTGGACTTCAACTCCCAGAATTCCCCAGCCAGCTTTGGATTTCGGGGCTGGGGAAAAGCTGGCTGGGGAATTCTGGG
>JAEANM010017714.1:0-12869 GCA_017656035.1 Myanophis thanlyinensis | reverse complement strand
TTTTTACTACTCAGTGAAACTGTATAGTGTGTTGTGTAATATACCAAATTACTCTCAAATATGCTCCGTTGTGTACTTGTTCTCCTAATGGAGGACTATACTCCTTAACAAGAAGGATGGAAGCTGAGTCAACCTTGAGCCCTGTTAGAATCAAACTCCTGGCAGTAGGTAGAATTATCTTGCAATACTGCATACCATTGCTCATTTAGCTCAACACTTTTTCCTGAAGTTGTGCCTCAGGGGTCTAGTAACCACATGTGAAGCTCAATTTTTCCCAGCACAAAGCAAAAGCTAATATTGTACACCTTCAAGGGTGGTGGATTTTCTTTTTGCCATCTTTTGAGGATGCCTTGGTAATAGATTTTACAATTGAGCAGAGAATAGTCTAGTTCAGAGGTGTCAAACTCAATTTAATTGAGGGCCACATCAGGATTGTGTTTGACCTCAGGGGGCTGAGGTGGGCATGGCCAGAGTGGGCATTTCCAGTTCGATGTCACTCATGTTTGAGGCACAGGTGGTGGCACAAGTGCTCTGCCAGCAAAGATGGACTCCTGAGTTCCATTTTCAGCTGCAATGGCCTCCTACAACACTCTGCCAGCGAAAACAGAGCTCTGGAGAGCTGCACACGACCCTCCTGAGTTCCATTTTCACTGGCAGAGGCACTGCAGGCCAGTCCTTCACTGTTTCCAGGGCAGCCCCACGGGCCAGATCTAAAAAGCTGATGGGCCGAATCAATCCCCTGGGCGTTGAACTTCATACCTCTGGTCTAGTTGATCACTAGCATCCCTTTGAATCCTTATAATTTTTGAAACTGATTCTAAAACTAAAGCATTATTCAAAACAACAAAAAAGCTAAGAATTGTTATAAAAATTTGTATTATAAGCAAATTTAAGCAGATGTACCTGAGTTATTAATGAAAAACATTCTTAATCCCATTAAATTAAATGTGCTTAAAGTGAGTAAATTTCATCACTTTAGCAAACATTATTGTAGCAAACATGTGGAAGGCTGCATTTTGAGCATATTTTTTTTTAATAATAACTGAAGTGAGCTGACTTACTGTTGTAAAAAAGTGGGGAAATAAATATAGATTCATTATTCACAGTTGGTCTTTTGGGGGATAAACAAGCTGTAGGTTCTGAATAGAATCAATCCAAAGATAAGTATCTTTATGTCATATTAAATTTAAGAGCAGGCTTAACCATGTGCTTACTCTACATTTTTTCCCACTTTAGGCAACCAAGGAAATATGTTTGTCTTTTGATAGCCCTTGCAATGTTTACTTTTTTTGTTACAAATTATTTTAATCTATTATATGGAATAAGAATAATACCATCAATAAAGTACCCTCCAGGCTTTGATGAATAAAATAATTCCAGTAAATTAAATGTGATTCTTGCTAACTCAGTTAATTAGGACTAAAGTAATATGAGTGCTTTGTTTGTTTGTTTGAATTTGTCAAATAGTAACAGTGAAACAGATATAAGATTAAGAAAATAATAAAGTACAATGACAGGGAGAGTAGGCACATATGTGCACTTATACACCCCCTCCCCCATCTATTGTCTACTTTGGTAAGGTGTAAGGTCCATGGAAGTCAATTTGTGGTTAAAACTATGAACATTTGTAGCAGATACAATTTGAATCAGGTAGAGCATTCCAGAATTTGACAACTCTATTACAGAAGTCATATTCCTTACAGTTGAGTTTGGAACGGTTTACGTTGAGTTTAAAGTGGTTGTTAGTGCGTGCATTATTTTGATTAAAACAGAAAAAGTCATTTACAGGTACAACATTACATGTATAATTTTATATGCAATACCTAGGTCTGACCACAAGCGGCACAGTTCTAAGATTGTCCAAACCAAGAGTTTCCAGCCTAGCAGCATAAAGATTTTTATTTATTTAGTATAAAAAACCACTGCCATGAACACAACTAACTCTGACAGTAATATATTTTGAAAAGCAAGCAATTGCTGTATACCATAGATGGTCAATATTCATATATCACTTCCGCAGCAATCAAAAATGTGAGTTTAATTCTAGTACTGTAAACTTCATGGATAGATTAGGTTAGCATGTTGGGCTCTCTTCAATGAAAGAGGTAAGGAACCCTGCTAAGAGGTTCAATCCACTACAACAGAGGTGTCTTCTAATCCAGCAAGTGATAAGCCTGAAAAGACAGGGTTTTTCTTATTTCTTTATCATTCCTTCAATGAAGCAAATGTTTAAAATCACATTACTACAAGGTATGACATTTTCTGTCTCCTTCCTCCTCCCATCTCTGTCCCTCTCCTCTCTCTCTCCAAGGTAACCAATCGGGTGGCATAATACTCAATATTTAATGAGAAAAAAATCAAGATGCTTTACAATACCAACAGGTGCTGCGGGAATGCCCCACACCTTTCTCCTTTGATGCCAAAGCTGTCTTTTTAAAAAAGATGAAAAAGATAAAGCAGATTTTACTCTGCTGGTCATTGCTGACTCTGGCGGCCGGTAGTCATCTCTGGCCATTAAGCCAGTGCTGTCCAATGACATTTCCATGATCATGTGACCAGCATGACATTATGGAGCATTGTTGCCTTCCCACAGAAGTGGTACCCGCTTATCTATTTGCATTTGCATGCTTTTTGAACTGCTAAGCAAGCAGGAGCTGGGGAGAGGATGGGAACTACCCTGTTATGTGGCCCTCGGGTCTTGAACCAGAGGTGAAATTCAGCAAGTTCTAGCAGGTTCGCTAGAACCAGTAGTAAATTTTCTAAGCAGTTCGGAGAACTGATTGTTAGAAGAAATCTCCTTTGGTTTTTTTTCCACTTTACAGGAAAAAAAAAAACATTCTGGTGTTGTTTCTACCCTAATCTTTATTGCCTTGCTTACAGAAACTGCCCACCCAGTCACATGACCCCCCAGTCATGCCCACAAAGCCACACCCACAGAAACGGTAGTAAAAAAAAAATTGAATTCCACTACTGTCTTGAACCAAGACTTCTGGCTTTCCAGCTGAGAAGCCCAGTATCTTAACCACTGAGCCACTGTGTCACTCCAATACTATCTAAAGATGGCTTAGAAATACACATGGGAACGCTGCACATAAACCATTCTTCACTGTGTATTTCAATGCCATTGGCTTTAAGGAGCTGTGCATGCAGAACATTGGAAGCTAGAAATCACTTCTTTATTTAGCATTTGGATCCAGTCCTTAGAAAGTCAACTCCTACAATTTAGGAAGTAATACGGAAATAGAAAGAACATTGCCTTGCATAATTTAATTTGGAGCTATGTTTCATGTAGTCCTCCAGTTATGAAAGTAGCTTAGGTCTGTCTTTCAATGTACATTAAAGGATCAGCACTGAGCTTCTCCATATGAAGAAGACTCTCTTATTGGGTCCATTGTTAGGAATGCATAGTACATGCATGCACTGTTTTTGACATAAAACTATCCAGGGCCAATCACTGTGTCTACCACCTATCTGTTAGCTTTGAATATGTTAATTATACAAGAAAACCTATCTATTAACACACTTCTTGTCCTTGAATTATGAATATTGATAACTAAGAAGAGAGGGAGAAAAAAACTGCCTCCCTTCTGAATCCTACTTGGCTTTTTTCCTTATTAAATATCAATTGGATAAGCATTTCTTCTCTCCAGCTTTTTCTGTCACTAACTGGAAACGCACAAGAGTAAATACAACCCACCAAATTTCATAAAGTATTCTGAAAGGATTAAGGAAAATCTGTCTGAGTGAACACAACATTGTTATTCATTTTCTTGAGAAGCAGGAAGGATTATTAAATGCTGTAGGCTTTTCTGACTAAAGGAGCTAGATGCAGTGGGACATGTCACAGCCTACATTAATGGGATGTTTAAACATTTGCTTCATCAGTTGAATTATAAAATTAAGCAACCTCATTTAAAAGCTGCCAATCTATTCCATTCAAGATTACCTATAAAGACTAACTATCACAAGAACCGGGGAGCTAAAATGATTTTTCCTCCCTCTTTCTTTGGATTTACTTTTTCTGCCCCTTCTTATCTGCTATTATTAAAGCTATTTTTCTCCTACATAGTCTTCTACCAAACTCACAGCCAATACTAAATGCCTATACAAATCACATGCAGGTAGTCCTTGACTTATGACCATAATTGAGCCCAAAATTTCTATTGAGACCTGAGACAGTTGTTAAGTGCATTTTGGCACATTTTATGACCTTTTGTGCCACAGTTGTTAAGTGAGTTACTGCAGCTGTGAAGTTAGTAACATGGTTGTTAAGTGAACCTGGTTTCCCTATGGAAGTCCCCATGGACTTTGCTTATCAGAAGGTTGCAAAAGGGGTTCACATGATCAGAAACATTACAACCATCATAAATATGAGTCAGTAGCCAAGCATCTGAATTTTGATCACCATGGGGATGCTGCAATGCTTATAAGTGTGAAAAACGATTATAAGTCAGGTTTTTCAGTGATGTTGAACAGTCATTAAATGAATTATTTTAAGTTGAGGATTAGCTATAACACTCATGACTTTTATATATAGATTAAATCAGGGGTTTCTAAACTTGGCAACTTTAAGACCTGTGGACTTCAACATGCTGGCTGGAGAATTCTGGGCGTTGAAATCCACAAGCCTTAAATTTGAAAACCCCTGATTTAATCTGATATAGCAATAGTACTTACTGCTATTGCTTCACAGTGCTTTTACAGCCCTCTCTAAGCAGTTTACAGAGTCAGTATATTTCCCCCAACAATCTGGGTCCTCATTTTACTGACTTCGGAAAGATGGAAGGTTGAGTCAACCTTGAACCTGCTGAGATTTGATCTGCCAAATTGCAGGCAGCCAGCTGCCAGCAGAAGTATCCTGCAACCCTGCATTCTAACCACTGTATATTCACGGCTCAAGTCATGACTGAAAGTATTTGGTTTGGTTTGGATGTGAGATTTGATACACATCTCACGTCAGAAGTTTTGCATCAACATGAATGATGGATGGTGTCCTCCACAGCCACTGGACAGTGTATTGTGAAATGTTACCCTAGTATTTCTTCATCTGCACTGAAAATACATGCAGTGATTAGATTTGTTTTTGCATGCTTGCCCTTCCATGAAATGATGATTACAGATGGGATCTTTAAATTTCTGAAACTTTGACTGTACTTTCCTGGCTATACTTGTCAACCCATAAAATAACCCCACATCCCACATATCATCCATTGGCACACACACAAACTCAACTACAATGAGACTAAAATATAGCAAGGCACATTATGGGGAAGAAATTATTTATCAAAGCACAATACAAGCATCTTGTTAAAATGTTAAAAAGAATGAAAGAGAAATGGAGTGTCATCTAGAATCAGAAAAATGACAAGACCAACCTCTTTGGAAAGTATGTAATACTTTATTTATTAGCCATTAAGCCATATTAAAATACAAAATATAAAACAGAAGAGTAATAAGGGCATGTGTTAAAAATAGACTAAAAGAAATAAGTAAAAGAAATGCAAATCACAGTTCTATGTCACCCCTACAAATTAGCCTGATCAGATGCACATATCTTCAGCTGTACCATCTCCTTTAAATATTGTACATAACTTTTAGATTCTGAACACACATGAAATATGATGTTTTAATATAAGCATCCCAGTAGGCCGTTCATCTAACATGCATTCCAAGATACTGATCTTTCTCTTTCTTATACAATTGCCATTCATATAATATATCTTTAATCTTCTACCTCTGGGGACCTGCAAATATAAGTACATTCATTATAAGGGACTTGGTTAAACCTTCCATAGTTAAGCATTGTGTCCAGCTGCTCAAATCTTGATTGAATAAATATATTCCTAAGATGCTTGGACATTTCTACATTTAAATACTTGGCAATTTGGAAAGCACATTTAAGAATTCATGTCAACGTGCCAGCCTTACTAAAGGTGGCTATATTCTTCTGAGCTCCAGTATCCAGAATTCTTTGTGTAGGAATCTTTTAAACATATTTTTCAGAGATAGTTGGACAAGAAGCAGGGAAACCATAGCTTCTGATATACATTGTCTGTTGTACAATCCAAGAGGTTGGTAATTGAGATATTGTCTGTTCTAATAGATACAATTTTGGAGATCTGTCAGTTTCCATACCATTGATTTTGAACAAATAATTGTATGCCCTGATTTTAGACAAAGAACAAATTTTATACATTTCCAATCAGCTCTAAATGGAGCAATTAAGATCATTTTATCCACATCCAAAAAATTTCTCACATGCTATTATTGTGTTTGTTCCAATAATGGTACATTATTATCAATAACATTAATGGCATATCATTTGAAATGTTAATGCCACTCTATAATGCCTTGGTAAGACCACACTTGGAATACTACATCCAGTTTTAGTCACCATGATGTAAAAAGAGATGTTGAGACTCTAAATAGAGTGCAGAGAAGAGCAACCAATATGATTAGGGAACTGGAGGCTAAAACATATAATGAATATGTGTCTAATTTAATGAAAAAGAAGGACTAGGGTTGACATGATAGCAGTGTTCCAATATCTCAGGGGTTGCCACAAAGAAGCTATTATCCAAAGCACCTGAAGGCAGGACAAGAAGCAATGGATGAAAACTAATCAAGGAGAGAAGGAACCTGGAACGAAGAAGAAATTTTCTGATAGTTAGAACAATTAATCACTGGAACAACTTGCCTCCAGAAATTGTGAATGCTCCAACACTGGAAGTTTTTAAGAGACTGGACAATCATTTGTCTGAAATGGTTTCCAGCCTGAGCAGGAGGTTGGACTAGAAGACCTCCAAGTTCTATTCTATTCTATTCTATTCTATCTCAAAGTTCAGCTCTAATAATTAGGGCTAAGAAATCTGGATAACTGTGATTTATTAATCTAATTTATTTTATTTTATTAATAATGGCAAAGTGTGCTAAGTATCTGAGACACGTGTTCTTCATGATCTTCATCAGTGCTTCTTAGTTGTTAATATATAGACTGAACAGCAGCTGTTCAAGTATTCAGTCTTGTCTTACCCATATGTGAGGATCAATCCTATTTGTCATAGCTCCATTAACCCCAAAACATATTCTCAAGCAAGTGTTTGCATACAGATGAGTGTCAGCAGTCTGGTTGAGGACAGTCAATTTCCTCCATATTATTTATCTATTTATTATGTTAAATGTTGTAATGTCTATAAAGCCAGCAAACAATTGTTTCCCCTTACTGACATAGTTTATAATTTTATGGTTTAATATTGACTCTGTCTAAGCCAGCATATTTTTCTGCAAGAAGGCAATTTTCACCTACCTACCTCCCAATTCTAGTCAAGAGGAATCTTTTAGCCACAATATGGGCCTGCAATTGCTAGGTTCCTTTTTGGGGGAAATATGCTGATTCTGTAAACCGCTTAGAGAGTACTGTAAAGCGCTATGGGGCACTAATTGTATTCTATCTTCTCCAGAGTGTGACAATTTTGGGGAAGAGATTTTGATAAAGCTGAGTCAACTGGGCCATGAATTAACCCTGATGCTAAGTGGAGTTGCAAATCAGCAATTTGGGAGATGCATTCATATAGTGATCTCACCATTCAAAGAGAAGATCAGCCTCCAATAATAGTTGCAGTGGTAGATTACTGAAGAGTTGGTTTCCATGGATACAGCAGATTAGGCTGTAATGGGGAAACATTCCATGGACCATTCATTCATACCACAGCACAGCTTTACAGAAAGAAGGAGCTGCTCTCCATTACTTGCTTGATCAGACATCTTCTCTGAACTGGCCTTATATGGCCACATAATATGAAAATCCTGATGAAAAGGAATGAATGGGATTTGTGCTAGAGTGGAGAGAGAACAGGAAAGTGCAAGTGATCATGTTCTCCAATTCCAATATCTAAAACCTTTATTAAGAGATAATTCTAGAGTAATCCTTGATTAAGCAGAGACTACTCTGGCAGCTCTACTAGCCTTGATGTGGGGTAAGCCTCAACCCCCCCCCCACCTTCCTCTTAAAGATTGAATGAGGTTCTTAGATCAACATTACACTTCACAGGAGTATAATAATCCTATACAGCACCTAAATACCACTAAGCCATAATCAGTTTTGACATTTCCAAGTGAATTATAACAGCTGCTCTATGTGAAAGGGAAATTTTAATCATATTCCCCCACCTTTGATAAGCTGAAAAGATAAACATGACCAAGCTGCTCATGTACATGACACTCCATTAAGTTTCAAGCTGGATGGAAATGAGCCCTTGGCTATCAAACTGATGGTGTATTTGGCTTTCAAACTGCCATGCCCACTAATCAGTCAGAGCAACCAGTCTCCTTCTGCCAATCCATCAAAAGGTAATCTTAATCCATCATTCGGGTTTGTGTTAAATCTTTCTCTTCCTCCCTGAATGAGAAAATTGAAAGTCCCAGGAGAGGAATGGGAGAGCAATTACAAATGAGAATTATACAAAAGCTGGAGTAACAGTATATTTTCTCAAGATATTTCCTATCTTACATTATATTTATTTGTTTGCTTTGGGACATTAATGCCTTACCTTATCTCTAAGAAGCTACAGATAATATACTAGAAATATATGTTATGCTGTTTTCTGTTTCTCACTCACCCAATAGCATACAGCCAAAACATGTTTCACTTTCTAATTATTGTTAACTTATGCCTAGCTGCCTATCAGTGAGGAAGGATGCCATCTATTATAGTCTACCAATACCTAGGAGGTCTCAGATTTCCAAATTTTATAATAAACTAACCAATTATAAACTAGAGGAATAAGAATTAAGTAGCTATTTAGCCATTTAATAACAAAAACAGTCCTTTAATTTGCAATATCACACAAAACAGGCTGCAAGAAATGGCAAAGCAAGGAACGTTCTAAATTTAAAAAAAAATGAAACTGAAGGGAAGGGGTCCATCAAGTTCTGGAAATTTGTTTATGAAGAAGTGAGATATATGTTCCATAAAAAAAATGGAGAAGATTCTCCTGGCTAGGTGTTGCCTCCGGAGTCTCTTTTATCCTAATCCTATTAAGAGAGAACTCAGTGGGTGTTGGATGCAGAAGACAGACAGAGCTTTATCGCAATAGTCAAGGAGATTTGCACTGGAGAAGACAACCCCTTAAATATGCCATTTGTAATTTTTCAAGTTTTTAAGCTCAATATTTTTACTAGTCCACATCCCACTGAAAACTTGGAAACATCTTTTAACTTTCATAAATATAGAACGGAGCCATCTTTGTAAAGATATAATACAATCTCATACATGAAAGACAAAGGCCCTCTGGCTCTTCAGTGAATCCCAAGAAATATATCCAAAGAGGATGATAAGCAGCAGGACCAATTCTGATTTAGCTTATTGGGCCTGATTTAGCTTACTGTATTTATCAAAACTTTTTTTTTTATGCTGTCTTCCATTTAAAAGGTTTGTGGTTTTTCTTTCTTTAAGAAATTTGAATCGTTGTCATTCAATCCTATAGGGCAGAGCAAGCCTTCCAACAGAGATACTATTTAGAGGAGGATATTTAGAGGAGGATATTTATCTATTTATAAAATTAAAACAATCTATTTATTATCCCTGACTTTTAGTGATTAATGGAATTTTGGTACTTAAAAATAAGTACTTATCCTTCAGATGTACACTATATAACGCTTCTACACCTCCTTTGCAATCTAGCCAATATCCTTCTCTTTCTCTTGCTCAGACTAAAATCACAATGATAAGTATTTCATTTGATTTAAATGAACCATACTCTAACTCACAGTCAATAACTGAAAAACACTGGAGAAGGAAGGAATACTAATGCCTACAGAGACTTTTTTTCTCCAAGTCATTTCCCACCCCACCTCTCTTCTAATAATTTTTGTTTCCAAAACATTCAACTTTTCTCTTGCCCAGCAAGCGACAAAAATCACCTTGACCTACTTTGGAAGAACGGTGGGGCTGTCAGTCAGGTTTAAAAGAAGTCATTAAAAAGGGACCGAGGTTCCTCCTGTCAGCTTTGTGAAATCCCCTGTTGTACAAAGTTGCCCTTCAAAAGTGACACCGCAACTAATTAAAAGTAACTTGTTGAATCACAGCCATGACACTTATCAATCCAAACAACAGCTTGTTAAAAGCATTCAGTTTCAGATCAGCAGGTTTTTGCTTTCTCCATAGGTAAGCCCAAAAGAAAGAAGCAGACTGCAAAGGATTGTTGATCAGAAAAGTGAATTCCAGCAGAGCAATCCAAGCTGCCCAGCTGATTTTCGACAAGGAGAACAGAAGCTGTACATCACTGAAAAAAAAAAACAGGATTCTGATAACTGATGACAATAAAGATATTGTAGGTTGTTCTGGGTAGAGATGAAAAGAAATCCGCTCTTAGATTTTTGCAGGAGGAGATTTGTTCCAGAATGAACTCCACCACGGCACAAAAGGTGGTTCGAAACTCAGCTTGGCAAATCTTGTGTTTATCTGGCTGAGAAATAAAGCCAAATAACTCAGTTTGCTTTTGAAAGAGGCATGCAATAAGATAAAAAAAAATATATAAAAAAAATCCCCTTTAGCAACAAAAAAGGAAAACAATGTGAAGAAATTATGTAAGCAGCACTAAGAGAAGTTGCATGCAAAAGCTCCAAATAATGAAAACAGATGCTGATTTTTTTTTTAAAAAAAAAATCCACATACAAGCCAGGGATTAAGATTCTGTCTACTAAAACATAAGGTGAAAAATAGAATTTATAGAGATCCATCTGCAGAGCCCTCATCTTATGTTTTAATGTGTTGGTCTAAGTCAGTATTCCTAAACTATTTTAAGAAGAATCTTGGCAATCACAATTCCAAACTGAATCGTCATTCATAAACAAGCCATTACAAGTTGCTTCATTATCATAATCAAGTCTAAGTTTTGGGGTTATGCCAATCTGAAAGTAGCGTTTCACGTACAGTCCATCTGATCCAACAAGGCCTTTGAATTCAGGTTCTGCTCCTAAGAAAGCAGAAGTCCTAGAAACAGAACTTTAACAAGCTATGAATGATACATTTATACTTATACTATAATTATGATTAGAGTCATCTTCTGCTTCTTTCCAACTTTCCCAGCAATAGAGCCTTCTCCAGAAAAGATGAATGCATAACCCCAATCCTGCCTTGTCAGCAGTAGTCCACAAGTGTGAGCAATACTGTTTCTGTCCCATACATGGTCTGAATTCTGACTAAAAGGAACCCAGATAATCCAATTTTTCAAGGTCTTCTTAACTTGCAGAACTTGTGGATTCAAAATGTCCAGCATAGCGGGGTCCACATACAGCTTCTTGATGCATAGTGAGGTCCAGCATCGGCTTCTTGAGGATGGGTGAACCAAAACCTCCTTAAGAACTCAAGTAAAAAATTAACCAGCACTCGAACCTTCTCACACAACACCCTGAAGCTACTTTAACCAGCCAGGAATGGCATGGATTTAAACAGCAGGTGGCTGAGTTCACAGTCATAAAATCCTATCCATTTCTTCAAATCTACCAGGTTCAAGCCACTCCCAAATAACATGGCAAGATTTCTCCCAAGGCTTGAATTCAACTGACAAGTAATCTGAGTGGCTTTGGCTGATGTTAAACAATATTTTTGGACACCATTGCAAGAGGTTTGCTAAGCCTACCCCCATCCAGAAGGGCTCTTGTCACCTGAAACAGCTGTGGTACAGTTATTTTCAGGCACAATTAAAGCAGAGAAGTGCTGACACTTTTCTGCCCTTACCATCATTAGGCTGGCCTTAGTAATGACTCTAACTCATGTTCCATAGAGTTTGTTGTTTAGTGTCAGCAATAGTCTCAGCATCTATTCTTTCATCTCTCTCGACTCTTCTATAAACCATGGTGAGTGCCAGGAACTACAAGAAGAGAGAGATCACTATGGGCACAATCTGCATTAAAGTTTAAGCTACCCCCTTATTTCAAGGGTGACCAAAGTTTTAGATATAGGAGAACAGCAGGAGCAACCCCCAGCTCTTTCTCAAACCCACATGGGTCCATTCGTCACCAGTTATTAATGAGTCTACCAAGTCTAGTGTCTCTGCTGTGGATAGTGGTGCTAGAGAATCCCAAGGTAATCATGACATGATTTGACCATGATAAAGGGGACAATAAAAGCTCACCCAATTTCAGATAACATAGATACTGCTCTGACAGAAGCACCAGATCCATGTTGGGCTCTGGATGGTCTGGGAGAGGCATATGGCTAACATGAGGGCCATGAACTCCCAGGCCATCTCAGACCCCATTCCTAGATAAGGCAAATTGAAGTCCCCAAAGCCCATAGGTATAGAGAAATCCACTGCAAGTCCAGAAATAAAGTCAAGCTACTCATGTAGTAGCTACTCATGTTGATATGCAGCAGGGAGGTTGATACAAAAGCAACAATCTCAATTAATCCCTAGAGCCCAACTTAATGAACAGGGTTGCCCATTTGGTGACCTGTGATGCAGCACCCCTGAGATTATAAAATGTTAAAAGATAACATTTAACTTGATATCAATCTGTATGGGCTTTATTGGAAATCTCTTATGTATTTCTGTTAAGATCTTGGCAAATACTTGGATCAAAATACAGCAAACAGGATATTTTTATTTCCTGGTTTGAGAGGAACTAGACTTATTTGAGCCCTATTGGAATGTAAATTGGATTTTGATGCTGAGTCTCATGAATATTTATCTTTATGGAACAATTCCTCTCTAAAAATGGGTGGTAAGTATAGTGGAAAGTATGACTAGAGTAGACATGGACAAACTACGGCCCGCGGACCACATCCGGCCCATTGGGCTTTTTAATCCGGCCCGCCAAACTAGTTACTAGCAGGAACCAGCCCAATGAAAAGCTAAGCATTATGT